>OX387716.1:31171576-31300270 GCA_947577245.1 Andrena bucephala | reverse complement strand
AATTGAAAATAATTGAAAATAATTGAAAATAATTGAAAAAAATTGAAAATAATTGAAAATAATTTAAAATAATAGAAAATAATTATAAATAATTGAAAATAATTGAAAATAATTGACAATAATTTATAAATAATTGAAAATAATTGAAAATAATTGAAAATAATTGAAAATAATTGAAAATAATTGAAAATAATTGAAAATAATTGAAAATAATTTAAAATAATTGACAATAATTGATAAATAATTGAAAATAATTGAAAATAACTGAAAATAATTGAAAATAATTGAAAATAATTTAAAATAATTGAAAATAATTTAAAATAATTGAAAATAATTATAAATAATTGAAAATAATTGAAAATAATTGACAATAATTTATAAATAATTGAAAATAATTGAAAATAATTGAAAATAATTGAAAATAATTTAAAATAATTGAAAATAATTGAAAATAATTGAAAATAAATGAAAATAATTGAAAATAATTGAAAATAATTGAAAATAATTGAAAATAATTGAAAATAATTGAAAATAATTGAAAATAATTGAAAATAATTGAAAATAATTGAAAATAATTGAAAAAAATTGAAAATAATTATAAATAATTGAAAATAATTGAAAATAATTGAAAATAATTGACAATAATTGATAAATAATTGAAAATAATTGAAAATAATTGAAAATAATTGTAAATAATGGAAAATAATTGAAAATAGTTTAAAATAATTATAAATAATTGAAAATAATTGATAAATAGTTGAAAATAATTAAAATAATTATAAATAATTGAAAATAATTAATAAATAATTGAAAAAAATTGAAAATAATTGAAAATAATTGAAAATAATTGAAAATAATTGAAAATAATTGAAAATAATTGAAAATAATTGAAAAAAATTGAAAATAATTGAAAATAATTGAAAATAATTGTAAATAATTGAAAATAATTGATAATAATTTAAAATAATTGATAATAATTTAAAATAATTGAAAATAAATATAAATAATTGAAAATAATTGAAAATAATTGACAATAATTTATAAATAACTGAAAATAATTGAAAATAATTGAAAATAATTGAAAATAATTGAAAATAATTGAAAATAATTGAAAATAATTGAAAAAAATTCAAAATAATTGAAAATAATTGAAAATAATTGAAAATAATTGTAAATAATTGAAAATAATTGATAATAATTTAAAATAATTGAAAATAATTATAAATAATTGAAAATAATTGAAAATAATTGAAAATAATTGACAATAATTTATAAATAATTGAAAATAATTGAAAATAATTGAATATAATTGAAAATAATTATAAATAATTGAAAATAATTTAAAATAATAGAAAATAATTATAAATAATTGAAAATAATTGAAAATAATTGAAAATAATTGAAAATAATTGAAAATAATTTAAAATAATTGAAAATAATTGAAAATAATTGAAAATAATTGAAAATAATTGAAAATAATTGAAAATAATTGAAAATAATTGACAATAATTGATAAATAATTGAAAATAATTGAAAATAACTGAAAATAATTGAAAATAATTGAAAATAATTGAAAATATTTTAAAATAATTGAAAATAATTATAAATAATTTAAAATAATTGACAATAATTTATAAATAATTGAAAATAATTGAAAATAATTGAAAATAATTTAAAATAATTGAAAATAATTGAAAATAATTGAAAATAATTGAAAATAATTATAAATAATTGAAAATAATTGAAAATAATTGACAATAATTTATAAATAATTGAAAATAATTGAAAATAATTGAAAATAATTGAAAAAAATTGAAAATAATTGAAAAAAATTGAAAATAATAGAAAATAATTGAAAATAATTGAAAATAATTGTAAATAATTGAAAATAATTGATAATAATTTAAAATAATTGAAAATAATTATAAATAATTGAAAATAATTGAAAATAATTGAAAATAATTGAAAATAATTGAAAATAATTATAAATAATTGAAAATAATTAATAAATAATTGAAAATAATTGAAAATAATTTAATATAATTGAAAATAATTGAAAATAATTGAAAATAATTGAAAATAATTGAAAATAATTGAAAATAATTGAAAATAATTGAAAATAATTGAAAATAATTGAAAATAATTGACAGTAATTGAAAATAATTGAAAATAATTGAAAATAATTATAAATAATTGAAAATAATTGAAAATAATTATAAATAATTAAAAATAATTAATAAATAATTGAAAAAAATTGAAAATAATTGAAAATAATTGAAAATAATTGAAAATAATTGAAAATAATTGAAAATAATTGAAAATAATTGAAAATAATTGAATAAAATTGATAAATAATTGAAAATAATTGAAAATAATTGAAAATAATTTAAAATAATTGAAAATAATTTAAAATAATTGACAATAATTTATAAATAATTGAAAATAATTGAAAATAATTGAAAATAATTGAAAATAATTGAAAAAAATTGAAAATAATTGAAAATAATTTAAAATAATAGAAAATAATTATAAATAATTGAAAATAATTGAAAATAATTGACAATAATTTATAAATAATTGAAAATAATTGAAAATAATTGAAAATAATTGAAAATAATTGAAAATAATTGAAAATAATTGAAAATAATTGAAAATAATTGAAAATAATTGAAAATAATTGAAAATAATTGACAATAATTGATAAATAATTGAAAATAATTGAAAATAACTGAAAATAATTGAAAATAATTGAAAATAATTTAAAATAATTGAAAATAATTATAAATAATTGAAAATAATTGAAAATAATTGACAATAATTTATAAATAATTGAAAATAATTGAAAATAATTGAAAATAATTGAAAATAATTGAAAATAATTGAAAATAATTGAAAATAATTGAAAATAATTGAAAATAAATGAAAATAATTGAAAATAATTGAAAATAATTGAAAATAATTGAAAATAATTGAAAATAATTGAAAATAATTGAAAATAATTGAAAATAATTGAAAAAAATTGAAAATAATTGAAAATAATTGAAAATAATTGAAAATAATTGTAAATAATTGAAAATAATTGACAATAATTTATAAATAATTGAAAATAATTGAAAATAATTGAAAATAATTGAAAATAATTATAAATAATTGAAAATAATTTAAAATAATTTAAAAAAATTGAAAATAATAGAAAATAATTGAAAATAATTGTAAATAATTGAAAATAATTGATAATAATTTAAAATAATTGAAAATAATTTTAAATAATTGAAAATAATTGAAAATAATTGAAAATAATTGACAATAATTTATAAATAATTGAAAATAATTGAAAATAATTATAAATAATTGAAAATAATTAATAAATAATTGAAAAAAATTGAAAATAATTGTAAATAATTGAAAATAATTGAACATAATTGAAAATAATTGAAAATAATTGACAATAATTGATAAATAATTGAAAATAATTGAAAATAATTGAAAATAATTGAAAATAATTGAAAATAATTGAAAATAATTGAAAATAATTGAAAATAATTGAAAATAATTGAAAATAATTGAAAATAATTGAAAATAATTGAAAATAATTGAAAATAATTGAAAATAATTTAATATAATTTGAAAATAATTGAAAATAATTGAAAATAATTGAAAATAATTGAAAATAATTGAAAATAATTGAAAATAATTGACAGTAATTGAAAATAATTGAAAATAATTGAAAATAATTATAAATAATTGAAAATAATTGAAAATAATTATAAATAATTAAAAATAATTAATAAATAATTGAAAAAAATTGAAAATAATTGAAAATAATTGAAAATAATTGAAAATAATTGAAAATAATTGAAAATAATTGAAAATAATTGAAAATAATTGAATATAATTGATAAATAATTGAAAATAATTGAAAATAATTGAAAATAATTGAAAATAATTGAAAATAATTGAAAATAATTGAAAATAATTGAAAATAATTGAAAATAATTGAAAAAAATTGAAAATAATTGAAAATAATTGAAAATAATTGTAAATAATTGAAATTAATTGATAATAATTTAAAATAATTGATAATAATTTAAAATAATTGAAAATAAATATAAATAATTGAAAATAATTGAAAATAATTGACAATAATTTATAAATAACTGAAAATAATTGAAAATAATTGAAAATAATTGAAAATAATTGAAAATAATTGAAAATAATTGAAAATAATTGAAAAAAATTCAAAATAATTGAAAATAATTGAAAATAATTGAAAATAATTGTAAATAATTGAAAATAATTGATAATAATTTAAAATAATTGAAAATAATTATAAATAATTGAAAATAATTGAAAATAATTGAAAATAATTGACAATAATTTATAAATAATTGAAAATAATTGAAAATAATTGAATATAATTGAAAATAATTATAAATAATTGAAAATAATTTAAAATAATAGAAAATAATTATAAATAATTGAAAATAATTGAAAATAATTGAAAACAATTGAAAATAATTGAAAATAATTTAAAATAATTGAAAATAATTGAAAATAATTGAAAATAATTGAAAATAATTGAAAATAATTGAAAATAATTGAAAATAATTGACAATAATTGATAAATAATTGAAAATAATTGAAAATAACTGAAAATAATTGAAAATAATTGAAAATAATTGAAAATATTTTAAAATAATTGAAAATAATTATAAATAATTGAAAATAATTTAAAATAATTGACAATAATTTATAAATAATTGAAAATAATTGAAAATAATTGAAAATAATTTAAAATAATTGAAAATAATTGAAAATAATTGAAAATAATTGAAAATAATTATAAATAATTGAAAATAATTGAAAATAATTGACAATAATTTATAAATAATTGAAAATAATTGAAAATAATTGAAAATAATTGAAAAAAATTGAAAATAATTGAAAAAAATTGAAAATAATAGAAAATAATTGAAAATAATTGAAAATAATTGTAAATAATTGAAAATAATTGATAATAATTTAAAATAATTGAAAATAATTATAAATAATTGAAAATAATTGAAAATAATTGAAAATAATTGAAAATAATTATAAATAATTGAAAATAATTAATAAATAATTGAAAATAATTGAAAATAATTGAAAATAATTGATAAATAAGTGAAAATAATTGAAAATAATGATAAATAATTGAAAATAATTGAAAATAATTGATAAATAATTGAAAATAATTAAAATAATGATAAATAATTGAATATAATTGATAAATAATTGAAAATAATTGAAAATAAGTGAAAGTAATTATATATAATTGAAAATAATTAATAAATAATTGAAAATAATTGAATATAATTGAAAATAATTGAAAATAATTGAAAAAAATTATATATAATTGAAAATAATTGAAAATAATTGAAAATAATTGACAATAATTGATAAATAATTGAAAATAATTGAATATAATTGAAAATAATTGAAGATAATTGATAATAATTGAAAATAATTGAAAATAATTGAAAATAATTGAAAATAATTGAAAATAATTGAAAATAATTGAAAATAATTGAAAATAATTATAAATAATTGAAAATAATTGAAAATAATTGAAAATAATTGACAATAATTGATAAATAATTGAAAATAATTGAAAATAATTGAAAATAATTGTAAATAATGGAAAATAATTGAAAATAGTTTAAAATAATTATAAATAATTGAAAATAATTGATAAATAGTTGAAAATAATTAAAATAATTATAAATAATTGAAAATAATTAATAAATAATTGAAAAAAATTGAAAATAATTGTAAATAATTGAAAATAATTGAACATAATTGAAAATAATTGAAAATAATTGACAATAATTGATAAATAATTGAAAATAATTGAAAATAATTGAAAATAATTGAAAATAATTGAAAATAATTGAAAATAATTGAAAATAATTGAAAATAATTGAAAATAATTGAAAATAATTGAAAATAATTGAAAATAATTTAATATAATTGAAAATAATTGAAAATAATTGAAAATAATTGAAAATAATTGAAAATAATTGAAAATAATTGAAAATAATTTAAAATAATTTAAAATAATTGAAAATAATTGAAAATAATTGAAAATAATTGAAAATAATTGAAAATAATTGACAGTAATTGAAAATAATTGAAAATAATTGAAAATAATTGACAATAATTGAAAATAATTGAAAATAATTGAAAATAATTATAAATAATTGAAAATAATTATAAATAATTGAAAATAATTGAAAATAATTATAAATAATTAAAAATAATTAATAAATAATTGAAAAAAATTGAAAATAATTGAAAATAATTGAAAATAATTGAAAATAATTGAAAATAATTGAAAATAATTGAAAATAATTGAAAATAATTGAATATAATTGATAAATAATTGAAAATAATTGAAAATAATTGAAAATAATTGAAAATAATTGAAAATAATTGAAAATAATTGAAAATAATTGAAAATGATTGAAAATAATTGAAAATAATTATAAATAATTGAAAATAATTGAAAATAATTGACAATAATTTATAAATAACTGAAAATAATTGAAAATAATTGAAAATAATTGAAAATAATTGAAAATAATTGAAAAAAATTGAAAATAATTGAAAATAATTGAAAATAATTGAAAATAATTGTAAATAATTGAAAATAATTGATAATAATTTAAAATAATTGAAAATAATTATAAATAATTGAAAATAATTGAAAATAATTGAAAATAATTGACAATAATTTATAAATAATTGAAAATAATTGAAAATAATTGAAAATAATTGAAAATAATTGAAAATAATTATAAATAATTGAAAATAATTTAAAATAATAGAAAATAATTATAAATAATTGAAAATAATTGAAAATAATTGACAATAATTTATAAATAATTGAAAATAATTGAAAATAATTGAAAATAATTTAAAATAATTGAAAATAATTGAAAATAATTGAAAAAAATTGAAAATAATTGAAAAAAATTGAAAATAATAGAAAATAATTGAAAATAATTGAAAATAATTGTAAATAATTGAAAATAATTGATAATAATTTAAAATAATTGAAAATAATTATAAATAATTGAAAATAATTGAAAATAATTGAAAATAATTGAAAATAATTGAAAATAATTGAAAATAATTGAAAATAATTATAAATAATTGAAAATAATTAATAAATAATTGAAAATAATTGAAAATAATTGAAAATAATTGATAAATAAGTGAAAATAATTGAAAATAATGATAAATAATTGAAAATAATTGAAAATAATTGATAAATAATTGAAAATAATTAAAATAATGATAAATAATTGAATATAATTGATAAATAATTGAAAATAATTGAAAATAAGTGAAAGTAATTATTTATAATTGAAAATAATTAATAAATAATTGAAAATAATTGAATATAATTGAAAATAATTGAAAATAATTGAAAATAATTGAAAAAAATTATATATAATTGAAAATAATTGAAAATAATTGAAAATAATTGACAATAATTGATAAATAATTGAAAATAATTGAAAATAATTGAAAATAATTGAAGATAATTGATAATAATTGAAAATAATTGAAAATAATTGAAAATAATTGAAAATAATTGAAAATAGTTGAAAATAATTATAAATAATTGAAAATAATTGAAAATAATTGAAAATAATTGACAATAATTGATAAATAATTGAAAATAATTGAAAATAATTGAAAATAATTGTAAATAATGGAAAATAATTGAAAATAGTTTAAAATAATTATAAATAATTGAAAATAATTGATAAATAGTTGAAAATAATTAAAATAATTATAAATAATTGAATATAATTGATAAATAATTGAAAATAATTGAAAATAATTGAAAATAATTGAAAATAATTGAAAATAATTGAAAATAATTGAAAATAATTATAATAATTGAAAATAATTAATAAATAATTGAAAATAATTGAAAATATTTGAAAATAATTGAAAATAATTTAAAATAATTGAAAATAATTATAAATAATTGAAAATGATTGAAAATAATTGACAATAATTTATAAATAATTGAAAATAATTGAAAATAATTGACAATAATTTATAAATAATTGAAAATAATTGAAAATAATTGAAAATAATTGAAAATAATTGAAAATAATTGAAGATAATTGAAAATAATTGAAAATAATTATAAATAATTGAAAATAATTAATAAATAATTGAAAATAATTGAAAATAATTGAAAATAATTGAAAATAATTGAAAATAATTATAATAATTGAAAATAATTAATAAATAATTGAAAATAATTGAAAATAATTGAAAATAATTGAAAATAATTTAAAATAATTGAAAATAATTATAAATAATTGAAAATAATTGAAAATAATTGACAATAATTTATAAATAATTGAAAATAATTGAAAATAATTGACAATAATTTATAAATAATTGAAAATAATTGAAAATAATTGAAAATAATTGAAAATAATTGAAAATAATTGAAGATAATTGAAAATAATTGAAAATAATTATAAATAATTGAAAATAATTAATAAATAATTGAAAATAATTGAAAATAATTGAAAATAATTGAAAATAATTGAAAATAATTGAAAATAATTGAAAATAATTGAAAATAATTGAAAGTAATTTAATATAATTGAAAATAATTGAAAATAATTGAAAATAATTGAAAATAATTTAAAATAATTGAAAATAATTGAAAATAATTGTAAATAATTGAAAATAATTGTAAATAATTGAAAATAATTGATAATAATTTAAAATAATTGAAAATAATTATAAATAATTGAAAATAATTGAAAATAATTGAAAATAATTGAAAATAATTGACAATAATTTATAAATAATTGAAAATAATTGAAAATAATTGAAAATAATTGAAAATAATTATAAATAATTGAAAATAATTTAAAATAATTTAAAAAAATTGAAAATAATAGAAAATAATTTAAAATAATTGAAAATAATTGAAAATAATTATAAATAATTGAAAATAATTGAAAATAATTGAAAATAATTGAAAATAATTGACAATAATTGAAAATAATTGACAATAATTTATAAATAATTGAAAATAATTGAAAATAATTATAAATAATTGAAAATAATTAATAAATAATTGAAAAAAATTGAAAATAATTGAAAATAATTGAAAATAATTGAAAATAATTGAACATAATTGAAAATAATTGAAAATAATTGACAATAATTGATAAATAATTGAAAATAATTGAAAATAATTGAAAATTATTGAAAATAATTGAAAATAATTGAAAATAATTGAAAATAATTGAAAATAATTGAAAATAATTGAAAATGATTGAAAATAATTGAAAATAATTGAAAATAATTGAAAATAATTGAAAATAATTGAAAATAATTGAAAATAATTGAAAATGATTGAAAATAATTGAAAATAATTATAAATAATTGAAAATAATTGAAAATAATTGACAATAATTTATAAATAACTGAAAATAATTGAAAATAATTGAAAATAATTGAAAATAATTGAAAATAATTGAAAAAAATTGAAAATAATTGAAAATAATTGAAAATAATTGAAAATAATTGTAAATAATTGAAAATAATTGATAATAATTTAAAATAATTGAAAATAATTATAAATAATTGAAAATAATTGAAAATAATTGAAAATAATTGACAATAATTTATAAATAATTGAAAATAATTGAAAATAATTGAAAATAATTGAAAATAATTGAAAATAATTATAAATAATTGAAAATAATTTAAAATAATAGAAAATAATTATAAATAATTGAAAATAATTGAAAATAATTGACAATAATTTATAAATAATTGAAAATAATTGAAAATAATTGAAAATAATTTAAAATAATTGAAAATAATTGAAAATAATTGAAAAAAATTGAAAATAATTGAAAAAAATTGAAAATAATAGAAAATAATTGAAAATAATTGAAAATAATTGTAAATAATTGAAAATAATTGATAATAATTTAAAATAATTGAAAATAATTATAAATAATTGAAAATAATTGAAAATAATTGAAAATAATTGAAAATAATTGAAAATAATTGAAAATAATTGAAAATAATTATAAATAATTGAAAATAATTAATAAATAATTGAAAATAATTGAAAATAATTGAAAATAATTGATAAATAAGTGAAAATAATTGAAAATAATGATAAATAATTGAAAATAATTGAAAATAATTGATAAATAATTGAAAATAATTAAAATAATGATAAATAATTGAATATAATTGATAAATAATTGAAAATAATTGAAAATAAGTGAAAGTAATTATTTATAATTGAAAATAATTAATAAATAATTGAAAATAATTGAATATAATTGAAAATAATTGAAAATAATTGAAAATAATTGAAAAAAATTATATATAATTGAAAATAATTGAAAATAATTGAAAATAATTGACAATAATTGATAAATAATTGAAAATAATTGAAAATAATTGAAAATAATTGAAGATAATTGATAATAATTGAAAATAATTGAAAATAATTGAAAATAATTGAAAATAATTGAAAATAGTTGAAAATAATTATAAATAATTGAAAATAATTGAAAATAATTGAAAATAATTGACAATAATTGATAAATAATTGAAAATAATTGAAAATAATTGAAAATAATTGTAAATAATGGAAAATAATTGAAAATAGTTTAAAATAATTATAAATAATTGAAAATAATTGATAAATAGTTGAAAATAATTAAAATAATTATAAATAATTGAATATAATTGATAAATAATTGAAAATAATTGAAAATAATTGAAAATAATTGAAAATAATTGAAAATAATTGAAAATAATTGAAAATAATTATAATAATTGAAAATAATTAATAAATAATTGAAAATAATTGAAAATATTTGAAAATAATTGAAAATAATTTAAAATAATTGAAAATAATTATAAATAATTGAAAATGATTGAAAATAATTGACAATAATTTATAAATAATTGAAAATAATTGAAAATAATTGACAATAATTTATAAATAATTGAAAATAATTGAAAATAATTGAAAATAATTGAAAATAATTGAAAATAATTGAAGATAATTGAAAATAATTGAAAATAATTATAAATAATTGAAAATAATTAATAAATAATTGAAAATAATTGAAAATAATTGAAAATAATTGAAAATAATTGAAAATAATTATAATAATTGAAAATAATTAATAAATAATTGAAAATAATTGAAAATAATTGAAAATAATTGAAAATAATTTAAAATAATTGAAAATAATTATAAATAATTGAAAATAATTGAAAATAATTGACAATAATTTATAAATAATTGAAAATAATTGAAAATAATTGACAATAATTTATAAATAATTGAAAATAATTGAAAATAATTGAAAATAATTGAAAATAATTGAAAATAATTGAAGATAATTGAAAATAATTGAAAATAATTATAAATAATTGAAAATAATTAATAAATAATTGAAAATAATTGAAAATAATTGAAAATAATTGAAAATAATTGAAAATAATTGAAAATAATTGAAAATAATTGAAAATAATTGAAAGTAATTTAATATAATTGAAAATAATTGAAAATAATTGAAAATAATTGAAAATAATTTAAAATAATTGAAAATAATTGAAAATAATTGTAAATAATTGAAAATAATTGTAAATAATTGAAAATAATTGATAATAATTTAAAATAATTGAAAATAATTATAAATAATTGAAAATAATTGAAAATAATTGAAAATAATTGAAAATAATTGACAATAATTTATAAATAATTGAAAATAATTGAAAATAATTGAAAATAATTGAAAATAATTATAAATAATTGAAAATAATTTAAAATAATTTAAAAAAATTGAAAATAATAGAAAATAATTTAAAATAATTGTAAATAATTGAAAATAATTGATAATAATTTAAAATAATTGAAAATAATTATAAATAATTGAAAATAATTTAAAATAATTGAAAATAATTGACAATAATTTATAAATAATTGAAAATAATTGAAAATAATTGAAAATAATTGAAAATAATTGAAAATAATTGAAGATAATTGAAAATAATTGAAAATAATTATAAATAATTGAAAATAATTAATAAATAATTGAAAATAATTGAAAATAATTGAAAATAATTGAAAATAATTGAAAATAATTATAATAATTGAAAATAATTAATAAATAATTGAAAATAATTGAAAATAATTGAAAATAATTTAAAATAATTGAAAATAATTATAAATAATTGAAAATAATTGAAAATAATTGACAATAATTTATAAATAATTGAAAATAATTGAAAATAATTGACAATAATTTATAAATAATTGAAAATAATTGAAAATAATTGAAAATAATAGAAAATAATTGAAGATAATTGAAAATAATTGAAAATAATTATAAATAATTGAAAATAATTAATAAATAATTGAAAATAATTGAAAATAATTGAAAATAATTGAAAATAATTGAAAATAATTGAAAATAATTGAAAATAATTGAAAATAATTGAAAATAATTGAAAATAATTGAAAATAATTGAAAATAATTGAAAATAATTTAATATAATTGAAAATAATTGAAAATAATTGAAAATAATTGAAAATAATTGAAAATAATTGAAAATAATTGAAAATAATTGTAAATAATTGAAAATAATTGTAAATAATTGAAAATAATTGATAATAATTTAAAATAATTGAAAATAATTATAAATAATTGAAAATAATTGAAAATAATTGAAAATAATTGAAAATAATTGACAATAATTTATAAATAATTGAAAATAATTGAAAATAATTGAAAATAATTGAAAATAATTATAAATAATTGAAAATAATTTAAAATAATTTAAAAAAATTGAAAATAATAGAAAATAATTTAAAATAATTTAAAATAATTGAAAATAATTATAAATAATTGAAAATAATTGAAAATAATTGAAAATAATTGAAAATAATTGACAATAATTGAAAATAATTGACAATAATTTATAAATAATTGAAAATAATTGAAAATAATTATAAATAATTGAAAATAATTAATAAATAATTGCAAAAAATTGAAAATAATTGAAAATAATTGAAAATAATTGAAAATAATTGAACATAATTGAAAATAATTGAAAATAATTGACAATAATTGATAAATAATTGAAAATAATTGAAAATAATTGACAATAATTTATAAATAATTGAAAATAATTGAAAATAATTGAAAATAATTGAAAATAATTGAAAATAATTGAAGATAATTGAAAATAATTGAAAATAATTATAAATAATTGAAAATAATTAATAAATAATTGAAAATAATTGAAAATAATTGAAAATAATTGAAAATAATTGAAAATAATTGAAAATAATTGAAAATAATTGAAAATAATTGAAAGTAATTTAATATAATTGAAAATAATTGAAAATAATTGAAAATAATTGAAAATAATTTAAAATAATTGAAAATAATTGAAAATAATTGTAAATAATTGAAAATAATTGTAAATAATTGAAAATAATTGATAATAATTTAAAATAATTGAAAATAATTATAAATAATTGAAAATAATTGAAAATAATTGAAAATAATTGAAAATAATTGACAATAATTGAAAATAATTGACAATAATTTATAAATAATTGAAAATAATTGAAAATAATTATAAATAATTGAAAATAATTAATAAATAATTGAAAAAAATTGAAAATAATTGAAAATAATTGAAAATAATTGAAAATAATTGAACATAATTGAAAATAATTGAAAATAATTGACAATAATTGATAAATAATTGAAAATAATTGAAAATAATTGAAAATTATTGAAAATAATTGAAAATAATTGAAAATAATTGAAAATAATTGAAAATAATTGAAAATAATTGAAAATGATTGAAAATAATTGAAAATAATTATAAATAATTGAAAATAATTGACAATAATTTATAAATAATTGAAAATAATTGAAAATAATTGAAAATAATTGAAAATAATTGAAAATAATTGAAAATAATTATAAATAATTGAAAATAATTGAAAATAATTTATAAATAATTGAAAATAATTGAAAATAATTGAAAATAATTGAAAATAAATATAAATAATTGAAAATAATTGAAAATAATTTAAAATAATAGAAAATAATTATAAATAATTGAAAATAATTGAAAATAATTGACAATAATTTATAAATAATTGAAAATAATTGAAAATAATTGAAAATAATTGAAAATAATTGAAAATAATTGAAAATAATTGACAATAATTGATAAATAATTGAAAATAATTGAAAATAACTGAAAAAAATTGAAAATAATTGAAAATAATTTAAAATAATTGAAAATAATTATAAATAATTGAAAATAATTGAAAATAATTGAAAATAATTGAAAATAATTGAAAATAATTGAAAATAATTGAAAATAATTGAAAATAATTATAAATAATTGAAAATAATTGACAATAATTTATAAATAACTGAAAATAATTGAAAATAATTGAAAATAATTGAAAATAATTGAAAATAATTGAAAATAATTGAAAAAAATTGAAAATAATTGAAAATAATTGAAAATAATTGTAAATAATTGAAAATAATTGATAATAATTTAAAATAATTGAAAATAATTATAAATAATTGAAAATAATTTAAAATAATTGAAAATAATTGACAATAATTTATAAATAATTGAAAATAATTGAAAATAATTGAAAATAATTGAAAATAATTGAAAATAATTGAAGATAATTGAAAATAATTGAAAATAATTATAAATAATTGAAAATAATTAATAAATAATTGAAAATAATTGAAAATAATTGAAAATAATTGAAAATAATTGAAAATAATTATAATAATTGAAAATAATTAATAAATAATTGAAAATAATTGAAAATAATTGAAAATAATTTAAAATAATTGAAAATAATTATAAATAATTGAAAATAATTGAAAATAATTGACAATAATTTATAAATAATTGAAAATAATTGAAAATAATTGACAATAATTTATAAATAATTGAAAATAATTGAAAATAATTGAAAATAATAGAAAATAATTGAAGATAATTGAAAATAATTGAAAATAATTATAAATAATTGAAAATAATTAATAAATAATTGAAAATAATTGAAAATAATTGAAAATAATTGAAAATAATTGAAAATAATTGAAAATAATTGAAAATAATTGAAAATAATTGAAAATAATTGAAAATAATTGAAAATAATTGAAAATAATTGAAAATAATTTAATATAATTGAAAATAATTGAAAATAATTGAAAATAATTGAAAATAATTGAAAATAATTGAAAATAATTGAAAATAATTGTAAATAATTGAAAATAATTGTAAATAATTGAAAATAATTGATAATAATTTAAAATAATTGAAAATAATTATAAATAATTGAAAATAATTGAAAATAATTGAAAATAATTGAAAATAATTGACAATAATTTATAAATAATTGAAAATAATTGAAAATAATTGAAAATAATTGAAAATAATTATAAATAATTGAAAATAATTTAAAATAATTTAAAAAAATTGAAAATAATAGAAAATAATTTAAAATAATTTAAAATAATTGAAAATAATTATAAATAATTGAAAATAATTGAAAATAATTGAAAATAATTGAAAATAATTGACAATAATTGAAAATAATTGACAATAATTTATAAATAATTGAAAATAATTGAAAATAATTATAAATAATTGAAAATAATTAATAAATAATTGCAAAAAATTGAAAATAATTGAAAATAATTGAAAATAATTGAAAATAATTGAACATAATTGAAAATAATTGAAAATAATTGACAATAATTGATAAATAATTGAAAATAATTGAAAATAATTGAAAATAATTGAAAATAATTGAAAATAATTGAAAATAATTGAAAATAATTGAAAATAATTGAAAATGATTGAAAATAATTGAAAATAATTATAAATAATTGAAAATAATTGACAATAATTTTTAAATAATTGAAAATAATTGAAAATAATTGAAAATAATTGAAAATAATTGAAAATAATTGAAAATAATTGAAAATAATTGAAAATAATTGAAAATAATTTAATATAATTGAAAATAATTGAAAATAATTGAAAATAATTTAAAATAATTTAAAATAATTGAAAATAATTGAAAATAATTGTAAATAATTGAAAATAATTGTAAATAATTGAAAATAATTGATAATAATTTAAAATAATTGAAAATAATTATAAATAATTGAAAATAATTGAAAATAATTGAAAATAATTGAAAATAATTGACAATAATTTATAAATAATTGAAAATAATTGAAAATAATTGAAAATAATTGAAAATAATTATAAATAATTGAA
Source organism: Andrena bucephala (assembly GCA_947577245.1). NCBI lineage: Eukaryota > Metazoa > Arthropoda > Insecta > Hymenoptera > Andrenidae > Andrena > Andrena bucephala. Next base: position 31,283,857 of record OX387716.1, on the reverse strand, counting down.
AATAATTTAAAATAATTTAAAAAAATTGAAAATAATAGAAAATAATTTAAAATAATTGAAAATAATTTAAAATAATTATAAATAATTGAAAATAATTGAAAATAATTGAAAATAATTGAAAATAATTGACAATAATTGAAAATAATTGACAATAATTTATAAATAATTGAAAATAATTGAAAATAATTATAAATAATTGAAAATAATTAATAAATAATTGAAAAAAATTGAAAATAATTGAAAATAATTGAAAATAATTGAAAATAATTGAACATAATTGAAAATAATTGAAAATGATTGACAATAATTGATAAATAATTGAAAATAATTGAAAATAATTGAAAATAATTGAAAATAATTGAAAATAATTGAAAATAATTGAAAATAATTGAAAATAATTGAAAATAATTGAAAATAATTGAAAATGATTGAAAATAATTGAAAATAATTATAAATAATTGAAAATAATTGACAATAATTTATAAATAATTGAAAATAATTGAAAATAATTGAAAATAATTGAAAATAATTGAAAATAATTGAAAATAATTGAAAATAATTGAAAATAATTATAATAATTGAAAATAATTAATAAATAATTGAAAATAATTGAAAATAATTGAAAATAATTTAAAATAATTGAAAATAATTATAAATAATTGAAAATAATTGAAAATAATTGACAATAATTTATAAATAATTGAAAATAATTGAAAATAATTGACAATAATTTATAAATAATTGAAAATAATTGAAAATAATTGAAAATAATAGAAAATAATTGAAGATAATTGAAAATAATTGAAAATAATTATAAATAATTGAAAATAATTAATAAATAATTGAAAATAATTGAAAATAATTGAAAATAATTGAAAATAATTGAAAATAATTGAAAATAATTGAAAATAATTGAAAATAATTGAAAATAATTGAAAATAATTGAAAATAATTGAAAATAATTGAAAATAATTTAATATAATTGAAAATAATTGAAAATAATTGAAAATAATTGAAAATAATTGAAAATAATTGAAAATAATTGAAAATAATTGTAAATAATTGAAAATAATTGTAAATAATTGAAAATAATTGATAATAATTTAAAATAATTGAAAATAATTATAAATAATTGAAAATAATTGAAAATAATTGAAAATAATTGAAAATAATTGACAATAATTTATAAATAATTGAAAATAATTGAAAATAATTGAAAATAATTGAAAATAATTATAAATAATTGAAAATAATTTAAAATAATTTAAAAAAATTGAAAATAATAGAAAATAATTTAAAATAATTTAAAATAATTGAAAATAATTATAAATAATTGAAAATAATTGAAAATAATTGAAAATAATTGAAAATAATTGACAATAATTGAAAATAATTGACAATAATTTATAAATAATTGAAAATAATTGAAAATAATTATAAATAATTGAAAATAATTAATAAATAATTGCAAAAAATTGAAAATAATTGAAAATAATTGAAAATAATTGAAAATAATTGAACATAATTGAAAATAATTGAAAATAATTGACAATAATTGATAAATAATTGAAAATAATTGAAAATAATTGAAAATAATTGAAAATAATTGAAAATAATTGAAAATAATTGAAAATAATTGAAAATAATTGAAAATGATTGAAAATAATTGAAAATAATTATAAATAATTGAAAATAATTGACAATAATTTTTAAATAATTGAAAATAATTGAAAATAATTGAAAATAATTGAAAATAATTGAAAATAATTGAAAATAATTGAAAATAATTGAAAATAATTGAAAATAATTTAATATAATTGAAAATAATTGAAAATAATTGAAAATAATTTAAAATAATTTAAAATAATTGAAAATAATTGAAAATAATTGTAAATAATTGAAAATAATTGTAAATAATTGAAAATAATTGATAATAATTTAAAATAATTGAAAATAATTATAAATAATTGAAAATAATTGAAAATAATTGAAAATAATTGAAAATAATTGACAATAATTTATAAATAATTGAAAATAATTGAAAATAATTGAAAATAATTGAAAATAATTATAAATAATTGAAAATAATTTAAAATAATTTAAAAAAATTGAAAATAATAGAAAATAATTTAAAATAATTGAAAATAATTTAAAATAATTATAAATAATTGAAAATAATTGAAAATAATTGAAAATAATTGAAAATAATTGACAATAATTGAAAATAATTGACAATAATTTATAAATAATTGAAAATAATTGAAAATAATTATAAATAATTGAAAATAATTAATAAATAATTGAAAAAAATTGAAAATAATTGAAAATAATTGAAAATAATTGAAAATAATTGAACATAATTGAAAATAATTGAAAATGATTGACAATAATTGATAAATAATTGAAAATAATTGAAAATAATTGAAAATAATTGAAAATAATTGAAAATAATTGAAAATAATTGAAAATAATTGAAAATAATTGAAAATAATTGAAAATAATTGAAAATAATTGAAAATGATTGAAAATAATTGAAAATAATTATAAATAATTGAAAATAATTGACAATAATTTATAAATAATTGAAAATAATTGAAAATAATTGAAAATAATTGAAAATAATTGAAAATAATTGAAAATAATTGAAAATAATTATAAATAATTGAAAATAATTGAAAATAATTTATAAATAATTGAAAATAATTGAAAATAATTGAAAATAATTGAAAATAATTGAAAATAAATATAAATAATTGAAAATAATTGAAAATAATTTAAAATAATAGAAAATAATTATAAATAATTGAAAATAATTGAAAATAATTGACAATAATTTATAAATAATTGAAAATAATTGAAAATAATTGAAAATAATTGAAAATAATTGAAAATAATTGAAAACAATTGAAAATAATTGAAAACAATTGAAAATAATTGAAAATAATTGACAATAATTGATAAATAATTGAAAATAATTGAAAATAACTGAAAAAAATTGAAAATAATTGAAAATAATTTAAAATAATTGAAAATAATTATAAATAATTGAAAATAATTGAACATAATTGAAAATAATTGAACATAATTGAAAATAATTGAAAATAATTGAAAATAATTGAAAATAATTGAAAATAATTGAAAATAATTGAAAATAATTATAAATAATTGAAAATAATTGACAATAATTTATAAATAACTGAAAATAATTGAAAATAATTGAAAATAATTGAAAATAATTGAAAATAATTGAAAATAATTGAAAATAATTGAAAAAAATTGAAAATAATTGAAAATAATTGAAAATAATTGAAAATAATGGTAAATAATTGAAAATAATTGATAATAATTTAAAATAATTGAAAATAATTATAAATAATTGAAAATAATTTAAAATAATTGAAAATAATTGACAATAATTTATAAATAATTGAAAATAATTGAAAATAATTGAAAATAATTGAAAATAATTGAAAATAATTGAAGATAATTGAAAATAATTGAAAATAATTATAAATAATTGAAAATAATTAATAAATAATTGAAAATAATTGAAAATAATTGAAAATAATTGAAAATAATTGAAAATAATTATAATAATTGAAAATAATTAATAAATAATTGAAAATAATTGAAAATAATTGAAAATAATTGAAAATAATTTAAAATAATTGAAAATAATTATAAATAATTGAAAATAATTGAAAATAATTGACAATAATTTATAAATAATTGAAAATAATTGAAAATAATTGACAATAATTTATAAATAATTGAAAATAATTGAAAATAATTGAAAATAATTGAAAATAATTGAAAATAATTGAAGATAATTGAAAATAATTGAAAATAATTATAAATAATTGAAAATAATTAATAAATAATTGAAAATAATTGAAAATAATGGAAAATAATTGAAAATAATTGAAAATAATTGAAAATAATTGAAAATAATTGAAAATAATTGAAAATAATTGAAAATAATTTAATATAATTGAAAATAATTGAAAATAATTGAAAATAATTGAAAATAATTGAAAATAATTTAAAATAATTTAAAATAATTGAAAATAATTGTAAATAATTGAAAATAATTGTAAATAATTGAAAATAATTGATAATAATTTAAAATAATTGAAAATAATTATAAATAATTGAAAATAATTGAAAATAATTGAAAATAATTGAAAATAATTGACAATAATTTATAAATAATTGAAAATAATTGAAAATAATTGAAAATAATTGAAAATAATTATAAATAATTGAAAATAATTTAAAATAATTTAAAAAAATTGAAAATAATAGAAAATAATTTAAAATAATTGAAAATAATTGAAAATAATTATAAATAATTGAAAATAATTGAAAATAATTGAAAATAATTGACAATAATTGAAAATAATTGACAATAATTTATAAATAATTGAAAATAATTGAAAATAATTATAAATAATTGAAAATAATTAATAAATAATTGAAAAAAATTGAAAATAATTGAAAATAATTGAAAATAATTGAAAATAATTGAACATAATTGAAAATAATTGAAAATAATTGACAATAATTGATAAATAATTGAAAATAATTGAAAATAATTGAAAATAATTGAAAATAATTGAAAATAATTGAAAATAATTGAAAATAATTGAAAATAATTGAAAATGATTGAAAATAATTGAAAATAATTATAAATAATTGAAAATAATTGACAATAATTTATAAATAATTGAAAATAATTGAAAATAATTGAAAATAATTGAAAATAATTGAAAATAATTGAAAATAATTGAAAATAATTATAAATAATTGAAAATAATTGAAAATAATTTATAAATAATTGAAAATAATTGAAAATAATTGAAAATAATTGAAAATAAATATAAATAATTGAAAATAATTGAAAATAATTTAAAATAATAGAAAATAATTATAAATAATTGAAAATAATTGAAAATAATTGACAATAATTTATAAATAATTGAAAATAATTGAAAATAATTGAAAATAATTGAAAATAATTGAAAATAATTGAAAATAATTGAAAACAATTGAAAATAATTGAAAATAATTGACAATAATTGATAAATAATTGAAAATAATTGAAAATAACTGAAAAAAATTGAAAATAATTGAAAATAATTTAAAATAATTGAAAATAATTATAAATAATTGAAAATAATTGAACATAATTGAAAATAATTGAAAATAATTGAAAATAATTGAAAATAATTTAAAATAATTGAAAATAATTGAAAATAATTGAAAATAATTATAAATAATTGAAAATAATTGACAATAATTTATAAATAACTGAAAATAATTGAAAATAATTGAAAATAACTGAAAAAAATTGAAAATAATTGAAAATAATTTAAAATAATTGAAAATAATTATAAATAATTGAAAATAATTGAACATAATTGAAAATAATTGAAAATAATTGAAAATAATTGAAAATAATTGAAAATAATTGAAAATAATTATAAATAATTGAAAATAATTGACAATAATTTATAAATAACTGAAAATAATTGAAAATAATTGAAAATAATTGAAAAAAATTGAAAATAATTGAAAATAATTGAAAATAATTGAAAATAATTGTAAATAATTGAAAATAATTGATAATAATTTAAAATAATTGAAAATAATTATAAATAATTGAAAATAATTTAAAATAATTGAAAATAATTGACAATAATTTATAAATAATTGAAAATAATTGAAAATAATTGAAAATAATTGAAAATAATTGAAAATAATTGAAAATAATTGAAAATAATTGAAAATAATTGAAAATAATTGAAAATAATTGAAAATAATTGAAAATAATTGAAAATAATTGACAATAATTGATAAATAATTGAAAATAATTGAAAATAACTGAAAATAATTGAAAATAATTGAAAATAATTGAAAATAATTGAAAATAATTGAAAATAATTGAAAATAATTGAAAATAATTGAAAATAATTGAAAATAATTGAAAATAATTGAAAATAATTGAAAATAATTGACAATAATTGATAAATAATTGAAAATAATTGAAAATAACTGAAAATAATTGAAAATAATTGAAAATAATTGAAAATAATTGAAAATAATTGAAAATAATTGACAATAATTGATAAATAATTGAAAATAATAGAAAATAATTGAAAATAATTGAAAATAATTGTAAATAATTGAAAATAATTGATAATAATTTAAAATAATTGAAAATAATTATAAATAATTGAAAATAATTGAAAATAATTGAAAATAATTGACAATAATTTATAAATAATTGAAAATAATTGAAAATAATTGAAAATAATTTAAAATAATTGAAAATAATTGAAAATAATTGAAAATAATTGAAAATAATTGAAAATAATTGAAAATAATTGAAAATAATTGAAAATAATTGACAATAATTGATAAATAATTGAAAATAACTGAAAATAATTGAAAATAATTGAAAATAATTGAAAATAATTGAAAATAATTGAAAATAATTGAAAATAATTGAAAATAATTGAAAATAATTGAATATAATTGATAAATAATTGAAAATAATTGAAAATAATTGAAAATAATTGAAAATAATTGAAAATAATTGAAAATAATTGAAAATAATTGAAAATAATTGAAAATAATTGAAAATAATTGAAAATAATTGAAAATAATTGAAAATGATTGAAAATAATTGAAAATAATTATAAATAATTGAAAATAATTGAAAATAATTGACAATAATTTATAAATAACTGAAAATAATTGAAAATAATTGAAAATAATTGAAAATAATTGAAAATAATTGAAAATAATTGAAAATAATTGAAAAAAATTGAAAATAATTGAAAATAATTGAAAATAATTGTAAATAATTGAAAATAATTGATAATAATTTAAAATAATTGAAAATAATTATAAATAATTGAAAATAATTGAAAATAATTGAAAATAATTGACAATAATTTATAAATAATTGAAAATAATTGAAAATAATTGAAAATAATTGAAAATAATTGAAAATAATTATAAATAATTGAAAATAATTTAAAATAATAGAAAATAATTATAAATAATTGAAAATAATTGAAAATAATTGAAAATAATTGACAATAATTTATAAATAATTGAAAATAATTGAAAATAATTGAAAATAATTTAAAATAATTTAAAATAATTGAAAATAATTGAAAATAATTGAAAATAATTGAAAATAATTGAAAATAATTGAAAATAATTGAAAATAATTGAAAATAATTGACAATAATTGATAAATAATTGAAAATAATTGAAAATAACTGAAAATAATTGAAAATAATTGAAAATAATTGAAAATAATTTAAAATAATTGAAAATAATTATAAATAATTGAAAATAATTTAAAATAATTGACAATAATTTATAAATAATTGAAAATAATTGAAAATAATTTAAAATAATTTAAAATAATTGAAAATAATTGAAAATAATTGAAAATAATTGAAAATAATTGAAAATAATTGACAATAATTTATAAATAATTGAAAATAATTGAAAATAATTGAAAATAATTGAAAATAATTGAAAAAAATTGAAAATAATTGAAAAAAATTGAAAATAATAGAAAATAATTGAAAATAATTGTAAATAATTGAAAATAATTGATAATAATTTAAAATAATTGAAAATAATTATAAATAATTGAAAATAATTGAAAATAATTGAAAATAATTGAAAATAATTGAAAATAATTGAAAATAATTATAAATAATTGAAAATAATTAATAAATAATTGAAAATAATTGAAAATAATTGAAAATAATTGATAAATAAGTGAAAATAATTGAAAATAATGATAAATAATTGAAAATAATTGAAAATAATTGATAAATAATTGAAAATAATTAAAATAATGATAAATAATTGAATATAATTGATAAATAATTGAAAATAATTGAAAATAAGTGAAAGTAATTATTTATAATTGAAAATAATTAATAAATAATTGAAAATAATTGAATATAATTGAAAATAATTGAAAATAATTGAAAATAATTGAAAATAATTGAAAATAATTGAAAATAATTGAAAATAATTGAAAATAATTGAAAATAATTGAAAATAATTGAAAATAATTGAAAATAATTGAAAATAATTGAAAATAATTGAAAATGATTGAAAATAATTGAAAATAATTATAAATAATTGAAAATAATTGAAAATAATTGACAATAATTTATAAATAACTGAAAATAATTGAAAATAATTGAAAATAATTGAAAATAATTGAAAATAATTGAAAATAATTGAAAATAATTGAAAAAAATTGAAAATAATTGAAAATAATTGAAAATAATTGTAAATAATTGAAAATAATTGATAATAATTTAAAATAATTGAAAATAATTATAAATAATTGAAAATAATTGAAAATAATTGAAAATAATTGACAATAATTTATAAATAATTGAAAATAATTGAAAATAATTGAAAATAATTGAAATAATTGAAAATAATTATAAATAATTGAAAATAATTTAAAATAATAGAAAATAATTATAAATAATTGAAAATAATTGAAAATAATTGAAAATAATTGACAATAATTTATAAATAATTGAAAATAATTGAAAATAATTGAAAAATAATTTAAATAATTTAAAATAATTGAAAATAATTGAAAATAATTGAAAATAATTGAAATAATTGAAATAATTGAAAATAATTGAAAATAATTGAAAATAATTGACAATAATTGATAAATAATTGAAAATAATTGAAAATAACTGAAAATAATTGAAAATAATTGAAAATAATTGAAAATAATTTAAAATAATTGAAAATAATTATAAATAATTGAAAATAATTTAAAATAATTGACAATAATTTATAAATAATTGAAAATAATTTAAAATAATTTAAAATAATTTAAAATAATTGAAAATAATTGAAAATAATTGAAAATAATTGAAAATAATTGAAAATAATTGACAATAATTTATAAATAATTGAAATAATTGAAAATAATTGAAAATAATTGAAAATAATTGAAAAAATTGAAAATAATTGAAAAAAATTGAAAATAATAGAAAATAATTGAAAATAATTGTAAATAATTGAAAATAATTGATAATAATTTAAAATAATTGAAAATAATTATAAATAATTGAAAATAATTGAAAATAATTGAAAATAATTGAAAATAATTGAAAATAATTGAAAATAATTATAAATAATTGAAAATAATTAATAAATAATTGAAAATAATTGAAAATAATTGAAAATAATTGATAAATAAGTGAAAATAATTGAAAATAATGATAAATAATTGAAAATAATTGAAAATAATTGATAAATAATTGAAAATAATTAAAATAATGATAAATAATTGAATATAATTGATAAATAATTGAAAATAATTGAAAATAAGTGAAAGTAATTATTTATAATTGAAAATAATTAATAAATAATTGAAAATAATTGAATATAATTGAAAATAATTGAAAATAATTGAAAATAATTGAAAATAATTGAAAATAATTGAAAATAATTGAAAATAATTGAAAATAATTGAAAATAATTGAAAATAATTGAACATGATTGAAAATAATTGAAAATAATTATAAATAATTGAAAATAATTGACAATAATTTATAAATAATTGAAAATAATTGAAAATAATTATAAATAATTGAAAATAATTGAAAATAATTGAAAATAATTGAAAATAATTGAAAATAATTGAAAATAATTGAAAATAATTGAAAATAATTATAAATAATTGAAAATAATTGAAAATAATTGAAAATAATTGAAAATAATTGACAATAATTGAAAATAATTGACAATAATTTATAAATAATTGAAAATAATTGAAAATAATTATAAATAATTGAAAATAATTGACAATAATTTATAAATAACTGAAAATAATTGAAAATAATTGAAAATAATTGAAAATAATTGAAAATAATTGAAAATAATTGAAAATAATTGAAAAAAATTGAAAATAATTGAAAATAATTGAAAATAATTGTAAATAATTGAAAATAATTGATAATAATTTAAAATAATTGAAAATAATTATAAATAATTGAAAATAATTGAAAATAATTGAAAATAATTGACAATAATTTATAAATAATTGAAAATAATTGAAAATAATTGAAAATAATTGAAAATAATTGAAAATAATTATAAATAATTGAAAATAATTTAAAATAATAGAAAATAATTATAAATAATTGAAAATAATTGAAAATAATTGAAAATAATTGACAATAATTTATAAATAATTGAAAATAATTGAAAATAATTGAAAATAATTTAAAATAATTTAAAATAATTGAAAATAATTGAAAATAATTGAAAATAATTGAAAATAATTGAAAATAATTGAAAATAATTGAAAATAATTGAAAATAATTGACAATAATTGATAAATAATTGAAAATAATTGAAAATAACTGAAAATAATTGAAAATAATTGAAAATAATTGAAAATAATTTAAAATAATTGAAAATAATTATAAATAATTGAAAATAATTTAAAATAATTGACAATAATTTATAAATAATTGAAAATAATTGAAAATAATTTAAAATAATTTAAAATAATTGAAAATAATTGAAAATAATTGAAAATAATTGAAAATAATTGAAAATAATTGACAATAATTTATAAATAATTGAAAATAATTGAAAATAATTGAAAATAATTGAAAATAATTGAAAAAAATTGAAAATAATTGAAAAAAATTGAAAATAATAGAAAATAATTGAAAATAATTGTAAATAATTGAAAATAATTGATAATAATTTAAAATAATTGAAAATAATTATAAATAATTGAAAATAATTGAAAATAATTGAAAATAATTGAAAATAATTGAAAATAATTGAAAATAATTATAAATAATTGAAAATAATTAATAAATAATTGAAAATAATTGAAAATAATTGAAAATAATTGATAAATAAGTGAAAATAATTGAAAATAATGATAAATAATTGAAAATAATTGAAAATAATTGATAAATAATTGAAAATAATTAAAATAATGATAAATAATTGAATATAATTGATAAATAATTGAAAATAATTGAAAATAAGTGAAAGTAATTATTTATAATTGAAAATAATTAATAAATAATTGTAAATAATTGAATATAATTGAAAATAATTGAAAATAATTGAAAATAATTGAAAATAATTGAAAATAATTGAAAATAATTGAAAATAATTGAAAATAATTGAAAATAATTGAACATGATTGAAAATAATTGAAAATAATTATAAATAATTGAAAATAATTGACAATAATTTATAAATAATTGAAAATAATTGAAAATAATTATAAATAATTGAAAATAATTGAAAATAATTGAAAATAATTGAAAATAATTGAAAATAATTGAAAATAATTGAAAATAATTGAAAATAATTATAAATAATTGAAAATAATTGAAAATAATTGAAAATAATTGAAAATAATTGACAATAATTGAAAATAATTGACAATAATTTATAAATAATTGAAAATAATTGAAAATAATTATAAATAATTGAAAATAATTAATAAATAATTGAAAAAAATTGAAAATAATTGAAAATAATTGAAAATAATTGAAAATAATTGAACATAATTGAAAATAATTGAAAATAATTGAAAATAATTGATAAATAATTGAAAATAATTGAAAATAATTGAAAATAATTGAAAATAATTGAAAATAATTGAAAATAATTGAAAATAATTGAAAATAATTGAAAATAATTGAAAATAATTGAAAATGATTGAAAATAATTGAAAATAATTATAAATAATTGAAAATAATTGACAATAATTTATAAATAATTGAAAATAATTGAAAATAATTGAAAATAATTGAAAATAATTGAAAATAATTGAAAATAATTGAAAATAATTATAAATAATTGAAAATAATTGAAAATAATTTATAAATAATTGAAAATAATTGAAAATAATTGAAAATAATTGAAAATAATTGAAAATAATTGAAAAAAATTGAAAATAATTGAAAAAAATTGAAAATAATTGAAAATAATTGAAAATAATTGAAAATAATTATAATAATTGAAAATAATTAATAAATAATTGAAAATAATTGAAAATAATTGAAAATAATTATAAATAATTGAAAATAATTGACAATAATTTATAAATAATTGAAAATAATTGAAAATAATTGACAATAATTTATAAATAATTGAAAATAATTGAAAATAATTGAAAATAATTGAAAATAATTGAAGATAATTGAAAATAATTGAAAATAATTATAAATAATTGAAAATAATTAATAAATAATTGAAAATAATTGAAAATAATTGAAAATAATTGAAAATAATTGAAAATAATTGAAAATAATTAAAAATAATTGAAAATAATTGAAAATAATTGAAAATAATTGAAAATAATTGAAAATAATTGAAAATAATTGAAAATAATTGAAAATAATTGAAAATAATTGAAAATAATTGAAAATAATTGAAAATAATTGAAAATAATTGAAAATAATTGAAAATAATTGACAATAATTGAAAATAATTGAAAATAATTGAAAATAATTGAAAATAATTGAAAATAATTTAAAATAATAGAAAATAATTATAAATAATTGAAAATAATTGAAAACAAATGACAATAATTTATAAATTATTGAAAATAATTGAAAATAATTGAAAATAATAGAAAATAATTGAAAATAATTGAAAATAATTGACAATAATTTATAAATAATTGAAAATAATTGAAAATAATTGAAAATAATTGAAAATAATTGAAAATAATTGAAAATAATTGAAAATAATTGACAATAATTGATAAATAATTGAAAATAATTGAAAATAACTGAAAATAATTGAAAATAATTGAAAATAATTTAAAATAATTGAAAATAATTATAAATAATTGAAAATAATTGAAAATAATTGACAATAATTTATAAATAATTGAAAATAATTGAAAATAATTGAAAATAATTGAAAATAATTGAAAATAATTGAAAATAAATGAAAATAATTGAAAATAATTATAAATAATTGAAAATAATTGAAAATAACTGACAATAATTTATAAATAATTGAAAATAATTGAAAATAATTGTAAATAAATGAAAATAATTGAAAATAATTGAAAATAATTGGAAAAAATTGAAAATAATTGAAAAAAATTGAAAATAATTGAAAAAAATTGAAATTAATTGAAAATAATTGAAAATAATTGAAAATAATTGAAAATAATTGAAAATAATTGAAAATAATTATAAATAATTGAAAATAATTGAAAATAATTGACAATAATTTATAAATAATTGAAAATAATTAAAAATAATTGAAAATAATTGAAAATAATTGTAAATAATTGAAAATAATTGAAAAAAATTGAAAATAAATGAAAGTAATTGAAAATAATTTAAAATAATTGTAAATAATGGAAAATAATTGAAAATAGTTTAAAATAATTATAAATAATTGAAAATAATTGATAAATAGTTGAAAATAATTAAAATAATTATAAATAATTGAATATAATTGATAAATAATTGAAAATAATTGAAAATAATTGAAAATAATTGAAAATAATTGAAAATAATTGAAAATAATTGAAAATAATTATAAATAATTGAAAATAATTGAAAATAATTGACAATAATTTATAAATAATTGAAAATAATTAAAAATAATTGAAAATAATTGAAAATAATTGAAAATAATTGTAAATAATGGAAAATAATTGAAAATAATTGAAAATAATTGAAAATAATTGAAAATAATTGAAAATAATTGAAAATAATTTAAAATAATTTAAAATAATTTAAAATAATTGAAAATAATTGAAAATAATTGAAAATAATTGAAAATAATTGAAAATAATTGAAAATAATTGAAAATAATTGACAATAATTGATAAATAATTGAAAATAATTGAAAATAACTGAAAATAATTGAAAATAATTGAAAATAATTGAAAATAATTTAAAATAATTGAAAATAATTATAAATAATTGAAAATAATTTAAAATAATTGACAATAATTTATAAATAATTGAAAATAATTGAAAATAATTTAAAATAATTTAAAATAATTGAAAATAATTGAAAATAATTGAAAATAATTGAAAATAATTGAAAATAATTGACAATAATTTATAAATAATTGAAAATAATTGAAAATAATTGAAAATAATTGAAAATAATTGAAAAAAATTGAAAATAATTGAAAAAAATTGAAAATAATAGAAAATAATTGAAAATAATTGAAAATAATTGTAAATAATTGAAAATAATTGATAATAATTTAAAATAATTGAAAATAATTATAAATAATTGAAAATAATTGAAAATAATTGAAAATAATTGAAAATAATTGAAAATAATTGAAAATAATTATAAATAATTGAAAATAATTAATAAATAATTGAAAATAATTGAAAATAATTGAAAATAATTGATAAATAAGTGAAAATAATTGAAAATAATGATAAATAATTGAAAATAATTGAAAATAATTGATAAATAATTGAAAATAATTAAAATAATGATAAATAATTGAATATAATTGATAAATAATTGAAAATAATTGAAAATAAGTGAAAGTAATTATTTATAATTGAAAATAATTAATAAATAATTGAAAATAATTGAATATAATTGAAAATAATTGAAAATAATTGAAAATAATTGAAAATAATTGAAAATAATTGAAAATAATTGAAAATAATTGAAAATAATTGAAAATAATTGAACATGATTGAAAATAATTGAAAATAATTATAAATAATTGAAAATAATTGACAATAATTTATAAATAATTGAAAATAATTGAAAATAATTATAAATAATTGAAAATAATTGAAAATAATTGAAAATAATTGAAAATAATTGAAAATAATTGAAAATAATTGAAAATAATTGAAAATAATTATAAATAATTGAAAATAATTGAAAATAATTGAAAATAATTGAAAATAATTGACAATAATTGAAAATAATTGACAATAATTTATAAATAATTGAAAATAATTGAAAATAATTATAAATAATTGAAAATAATTAATAAATAATTGAAAAAAATTGAAAATAATTGAAAATAATTGAAAATAATTGAAAATAATTGAACATAATTGAAAATAATTGAAAATAATTGAAAATAATTGATAAATAATTGAAAATAATTGAAAATAATTGAAAATAATTGAAAATAATTGAAAATAATTGAAAATAATTGAAAATAATTGAAAATAATTGAAAATAATTGAAAATGATTGAAAATAATTGAAAATAATTATAAATAATTGAAAATAATTGACAATAATTTATAAATAATTGAAAATAATTGAAAATAATTGAAAATAATTGAAAATAATTGAAAATAATTGAAAATAATTGAAAATAATTATAAATAATTGAAAATAATTGAAAATAATTTATAAATAATTGAAAATAATTGAAAATAATTGAAAATAATTGAAAATAATTGAAAATAATTGAAAAAAATTGAAAATAATTGAAAAAAATTGAAAATAATTGAAAATAATTGAAAATAATTGAAAATAATTATAATAATTGAAAATAATTAATAAATAATTGAAAATAATTGAAAATAATTGAAAATAATTATAAATAATTGAAAATAATTGACAATAATTTATAAATAATTGAAAATAATTGAAAATAATTGACAATAATTTATAAATAATTGAAAATAATTGAAAATAATTGAAAATAATTGAAAATAATTGAAGATAATTGAAAATAATTGAAAATAATTATAAATAATTGAAAATAATTAATAAATAATTGAAAATAATTGAAAATAATTGAAAATAATTGAAAATAATTGAAAATAATTAAAAATAATTGAAAATAATTGAAAATAATTGAAAATAATTGAAAATAATTGAAAATAATTGAAAATAATTGAAAATAATTGAAAATAATTGAAAATAATTGAAAATAATTGAAAATAATTGAAAATAATTGAAAATAATTGAAAATAATTGACAATAATTGAAAATAATTGAAAATAATTGAAAATAATTGAAAATAATTGAAAATAATTTAAAATAATAGAAAATAATTATAAATAATTGAAAATAATTGAAAACAAATGACAATAATTTATAAATTATTGAAAATAATTGAAAATAATTGAAAATAATTGAAAATAATTGAAAATAATTGAAAATAATTGACAATAATTTATAAATAATTGAAAATAATTGAAAATAATTGAAAATAATTGAAAATAATTATAAATAATTGAAAATAATTTAAAATAATTTAAAATAATAGAAAATAATTGAAAATAATTGAAAATAATTGACAATAATTTATAAATAATTGAAAATAATTGAAAATAATTGAAAATAATTGAAAATAATTGAAAATAATTGAAAATAATTGAAAATAATTGACAATAATTGATAAATAATTGAAAATAATTGAAAATAACTGAAAATAATTGAAAATAATTGAAAATAATTTAAAATAATTGAAAATAATTATAAATAATTGAAAATAATTGAAAATAATTGACAATAATTTATAAATAATTGAAAATAATTGAAAATAATTGAAAATAATTGAAAATAATTGAAAATAATTGAAAATAAATGAAAATAATTGAAAATAATTATAAATAATTGAAAATAATTGAAAATAACTGACAATAATTTATAAATAATTGAAAATAATTGAAAATAATTGAAAATAATTGAAAATAATTGAAAATAATTGAAAATAATTGAAAAAAATTGAAAATAATTGAAAAAAATTGAAAATAATTGAAAATAATTGAAAATAATTGAAAATAATTGAAAATAATTGAAAATAATTGAAAATAATTATAAATAATTGAAAATAATTGAAAATAATTGACAATAATTTATAAATAATTGAAAATAATTAAAAATAATTGAAAATAATTGAAAATAATTGTAAATAATTGAAAATAATTGAAAAAAATTGAAAATAAATGAAAGTAATTGAAAATAATTTAAAATAATTGTAAATAATGGAAAATAATTGAAAATAGTTTAAAATAATTATAAATAATTGAAAATAATTGATAAATAGTTGAAAATAATTAAAATAATTATAAATAATTGAATATAATTGATAAATAATTGAAAATAATTGAAAATAATTGAAAATAATTGAAAATAATTGAAAATAATTGAAAATAATTGAAAATAATTATAAATAATTGAAAATAATTGAAAATAATTGACAATAATTTATAAATAATTGAAAATAATTAAAAATAATTGAAAATAATTGAAAATAATTGAAAATAATTGTAAATAATGGAAAATAATTGAAAATAATTGAAAATAATTGAAAATAATTGAAAATAATTGAAAATAATTAAAAATAATTGAAAATAATTGAAAATAATTTAATATAATTGAAAATAATTGAAAATAATTGTAAATAATTGAAAATAATTGAAAAAAATTGAAAATAAATGAAAGTAATTGAAAATAATTTAAAATAATTGTAAATAATGGAAAATAATTGAAAATAGTTTAAAATAATTATAAATAATTGAAAATAATTGATAAATAGTTGAAAATAATTAAAATAATTATAAATAATTGAATATAATTGATAAATAATTGAAAATAATTGAAAATAATTGAAAATAATTGAAAATAATTGAAAATAATTGAAAATAATTATAAATAATTGAAAATAATTGAAAATAATTGACAATAATTTATAAATAATTGAAAATAATTAAAAATAATTGAAAATAATTGAAAATAATTGTAAATAATGGAAAATAATTGAAAACAATTGAAAATAATTGAAAATAATTGAAAATAATTGAAAATAATTGAAAATAATTGAAAATAATTGAAAATAATTAAAAAAATTGAAAATAATTGAAAATAATTGAAAATAATTGAAAATAATTGAAAATAATTGAAAATAATTGTAAATAATTGAAAATAATTGATAATAATTTAAAATAATTGAAAATAATTATAAATAATTGAAAATAATTGAGAATAATTTAAAATAATTGACAATAATTTATAAATAATTGAAAATAATTGAAAATAATTGAAAATAATTGAAAATAATTGAAAATAATTATAAATAATTGAAAATAATTTAAAATAATTTAAAATAATAGAAAATAATTATAAATAATTGAAAATAATTGAAAATAATTTACAATAATTTATAAATAATTGAAAATAATTGAAAATAATTGAAAATAATTGAAAATAATTGAAAATAATTGAAAATAATTGAAAATAATTGAAAATAATTGAAAATAATTGAAAATAATTGAAAATAATTGAAAATAATTGACAATAATTGATAAATAATTGAAAATAATTGAAAATAACTGAAAATAATTGAAAATAATTGGAAATAATTGAAAATAATTGAAAATAATTGACAATAATTGAAAATAATTGAAAATAACTTAAAATAATAGAAAATAATTATAAATAATTGAAAATAATTGAAAATAATTGAAAATAATTGAAAATAATTGAAAATAATTGAAAATAATTGAAAATAATTGAAAATAATTGAAAATAATTATAAATAATTGAAAATAATTTAAAATAATTTAAAATAATAGAAAATAATAGAAAATAATTATAAATAATTGAAAATAATTGAAAATAATTGAAAATAATTTACAATAATTTATAAATAATTGAAAATAATTGAAAATAATTGAAAATAATTGAAAATAATTGAAAATAATTGAAAATAATTGAAAATAATTGAAAATAATTGAAAATAATTGAAAATAATTGAAAATAATTGAAAATAATTGACAATAATTGATAAATAATTGAAAATAATTGAAAATAACTGAAAATAATTGAAAATAATTGGAAATAATTGAAAATAATTGAAAATAATTGACAATAATTGAAAATAATTGAAAATAACTTAAAATAATAGAAAATAATTATAAATAATTGAAAATAATTGAAAATAATTGAAAATAATTGAAAATAATTGAAAATAATTGAAAATAATTGATAAATAAGTAAAAATAATTGAAAATAATGATAAATAATTGAAAATAATTGAAAATAATTGATAAATAATTGAAAATAATTAAAATAATGATAAATAATTGAATATAATTGATAAATAATTGAAAATAATTGAAAATAAGTGAAAGTAATTATAAATAATTGAAAATAATTAATAAATAATTGAAAGTAATTGAATATAATTGAAAATAATTGAAAATAATTGAAAATAATTGAAAAAAATTATTAATAATTGAAAATAATTGAAAATAATTGAAAATAATTGAAAATAATTTAAAATAATTGAAAATAATTGAAAATAATTTAATATAATTGAAAATAATTGAAAATAATTGAAAATAATTGAAAATAATTGAAAATAATTGAAAATAATTGAAAATAATTGAAAATAATTGAAAATAATAGAAAATAATTGAAAATAATTGAAAATAATTGAAAATAATTGACAATAATTGAAAATAATTGAAAATAATTGACAATAATTGACAATAATTGATAAATAATTGAAAATAATTGAAAATAATTGAAAATAATTGAAAATAATTGAAAATAATTGAAAATAATTGAAAATAATTGAAAATAATTGAAAATAATTGAAAATAATTGAAAATAATTGAAAATAATTGAAAATAATTGAAAATAATTTAAAATAATTTAAAATAATTGAAAATAATTATAAATAATT
Organism: Andrena bucephala; assembly: GCA_947577245.1. Lineage (NCBI taxonomy): Eukaryota > Metazoa > Arthropoda > Insecta > Hymenoptera > Andrenidae > Andrena > Andrena bucephala. The sequence continues at coordinate 31,264,138 of OX387716.1, read as the reverse complement.
GAAAATAATTGAAAATAATTGACAATAATTTATAAATAATTGAAAATAATTGACAATAATTTATAAATAATTGAAAATAATTGAAAATAATTGAAAATAATTGAAAATAATTGAAAATAATTGAAAATAATTGAAGATAATTGAAAATAATTGAAAATAATTGAAAATAATTGACAATAATTTATAAATAATTGAAAATAATTGAAAATAATTGAAAATAATTATAAATAATTGAAAATAATTGAAAATAATTTAAAATAATAGAAAATAATTATAAATAATTGAAAATAATTGAAAATAATTTATAAATAATTGAAAATAATTGAAAATAATTGAAAATAATTGAAAATAATTGAAAATAATTGAAAATAATTGAAAATAATTGAAAATAATTGAAAATAATTGAAAATAATTGAAAATAATTGAAAATAATTAACAATAATTGATAAATAATTGAAAATAATTAAAAATAATTATAAATAATTGAAAATAATTGATAAATAGTTGAAAATAATTAAAATAATTATAAATAATTGAATATAATTGATAAATAATTGATAATAATTGAAAATAATTGAAAATAATTGAAAATAATTGAAAATAATTGAAAATAATTATAAATAATTGAAAATAATTGAAAATAATTGACAATAATTTATAAATAATTGAAAATAATTAAAAATAATTGAAAATAATTGAAAATAATTGTAAATAATGGAAAATAATTGAAAATAATTGAAAATAATTGAAAATAATTGAAAATAATTAAAAATAATTGAAAATAATTGAAAATAATTTAATATAATTGAAAATAATTGAAAATAATTGAAAATAATTGAAAATAATTGAAAATAATTGAAAATAATTGAAAATAATTGAAAAAATTGAAAATAATTGAAAATAATTGAAAATAATTGAAAATAATTGAAAATAATTGAAAATAATTGTAAATAATTGAAAATAATTGATAATAATTTAAAATAATTGAAAATAATTATAAATAATTGAAAATAATTGAGAATAATTGAAAATAATTGACAATAATTTATAAATAATTGAAAATAATTGAAAATAATTGTAAATAATTGAAAATAATTATAAATAATTGAAAATAATTTAAAATAATTGAAAATAATTTAAAATAATTTAAAATAATAGAAAATAATTATAAATAATTGAAAATAATTGAAAATAATTGAAAATAATTGAAAATAATTTAAAATAATTGAAAATAATTATAAATAATTGAAAATAATTGAAAATAATTGACAATAATTTATAAATAATTGAAAATAATTGAAAATAATTGAAAATAATTGAAAATAATTGAAAATAAATGAAAATAATTGAAAATAATTATAAATAATTGAAAATAATTGAAAATAATTGACAATAATTGAAAATAATTGAAAATAATTAAAAATAATTGAAAATAATTGAAAATAATTGTAAATAATGGAAAATAATTGAAAATAATTGAAAATAATTGAAAATAATTGAAAATAATTAAAAATAATTGAAAATAATTGAAAATAATTTAATATAATTGAAAATAATTGAAAATAATTGTAAATAATTGAAAATAATTGAAAAAAATTGAAAATAAATGAAAGTAATTGAAAATAATTTAAAATAATTGTAAATAATGGAAAATAATTGAAAATAGTTTAAAATAATTATAAATAATTGAAAATAATTGATAAATAGTTGAAAATAATTAAAATAATTATAAATAATTGAATATAATTGATAAATAATTGAAAATAATTGAAAATAATTGAAAATAATTGAAAATAATTGAAAATAATTGAAAATAATTGAAAATAATTATAAATAATTGAAAATAAATGAAAATAATTGACAATAATTTATAAATAATTGAAAATAATTAAAAATAATTGAAAATAATTGAAAATAATTGTAAATAATGGAAAATAATTGAAAACAATTGAAAATAATTGAAAATAATTGAAAATAATTGAAAATAATTGAAAATAATTGAAAATAATTGAAAATAATTGAAAATAATTGAAAATAATTAAAAAAATTGAAAATAATTGAAAATAATTGAAAATAATTGAAAATAATTGAAAATAATTGTAAATAATTGAAAATAATTGATAATAATTTAAAATAATTGAAAATAATTATAAATAATTGAAAATAATTGAGAATAATTGAAAATAATTGACAATAATTTATAAATAATTGAAAATAATTGAAAATAATTGAAAATAATTGAAAATAATTGAAAATAATTGAAAATAATTTAAAATAATTTAAAATAATAGAAAATAATTATAAATAATTGAAAATAATTGAAAATAATTTACAATAATTTATAAATAATTGAAAATAATTGAAAATAATTGAAAATAATTGAAAATAATTGAAAATAATTGAAAATAATTGAAAATAATTGAAAATAATTGAAAATAATTGAAAATAATTGAAAATAATTGACAATAATTGATAAATAATTGAAAATAATTGAAAATAACTGAAAATAATTGAAAATAATTGGAAATAATTGAAAATAATTGAAAATAATTGACAATAATTGAAAATAATTGAAAATAACTTAAAATAATAGAAAATAATTATAAATAATTGAAAATAATTGAAAATAATTGAAAATAATTGAAAATAATTGAAAATAATTGAAAATAATTGAAAATAATTGAAAATAATTGAAAATAATTATAAATAATTGAAAATAATTTAAAATAATTTAAAATAATAGAAAATAATTATAAATAATTGAAAATAATTGAAAATAATTTACAATAATTTATAAATAATTGAAAATAATTGAAAATAATTGAAAATAATTGAAAATAATTGAAAATAATTGAAAATAATTGAAAATAATTGAAAATAATTGAAAATAATTGAAAATAATTGAAAATAATTGAAAATAATTGAAAATAATTGACAATAATTGATAAATAATTGAAAATAATTGAAAATAACTGAAAATAATTGAAAATAATTGGAAATAATTGAAAATAATTGAAAATAATTGACAATAATTGAAAATAATTGAAAATAACTTAAAATAATAGAAAATAATTATAAATAATTGAAAATAATTGAAAATAATTGAAAATAATTGAAAATAATTGAAAATAATTGAAAATAATTGATAAATAAGTAAAAATAATTGAAAATAATGATAAATAATTGAAAAAAATTGAAAATAATTGATAAATAATTGAAAATAATTAAAATAATGATAAATAATTGAATATAATTGATAAATAATTGAAAATAATTGAAAATAAGTGAAAGTAATTATAAATAATTGAAAATAATTAATAAATAATTGAAAGTAATTGAATATAATTGAAAATAATTGAAAATAATTGAAAATAATTGAAAAAAATTATTAATAATTGAAAATAATTGAAAATAATTGAAAATAATTGAAAATAATTTAAAATAATTGAAAATAATTGAAAATAATTTAATATAATTGAAAATAATTGAAAATAATTGAAAATAATTGAAAATAATTGAAAATAATTGAAAATAATTGAAAATAATTGAAAATAATTGAAAATAATAGAAAATAATTGAAAATAATTGAAAATAATTGAAAATAATTGACAATAATTGAAAATAATTGAAAATAATTGACAATAATTGACAATAATTGATAAATAATTGAAAATAATTGAAAATAATTGAAAATAATTGAAAATAATTGAAAATAATTGAAAATAATTGAAAATAATTGAAAATAATTGAAAATAATTGAAAATAATTGAAAATAATTGAAAATAATTGAAAATAATTGAAAATAATTTAAAATAATTGAAAATAATTATAAATAATTGAAAATAATTGAAAATAATTGACAATAATTTATAAATAATTGAAAATAATTGACAATAATTTATAAATAATTGAAAATAATTGAAAATAATTGAAAATAATTGAAAATAATTGAAAATAATTGAAAATAATTGAAGATAATTGAAAATAATTGAAAATAATTGAAAATAATTGACAATAATTTATAAATAATTGAAAATAATTGAAAATAATTGAAAATAATTATAAATAATTGAAAATAATTGAAAATAATTTAAAATAATAGAAAATAATTATAAATAATTGAAAATAATTGAAAATAATTTATAAATAATTGAAAATAATTGAAAATAATTGAAAATAATTGAAAATAATTGAAAATAATTGAAAATAATTGAAAATAATTGAAAATAATTGAAAATAATTGAAAATAATTGAAAATAATTAACAATAATTGATAAATAATTGAAAATAATTAAAAATAATTATAAATAATTGAAAATAATTGATAAATAGTTGAAAATAATTAAAATAATTATAAATAATTGAATATAATTGATAAATAATTGAAAATAATTGAAAATAATTGAAAATAATTGAAAATAATTATAAATAATTGAAAATAATTGAAAATAATTGACAATAATTTATAAATAATTGAAAATAATTAAAAATAATTGAAAATAATTGAAAATAATTGTAAATAATGGAAAATAATTGAAAATAATTGAAAATAATTGAAAATAATTGAAAATAATTAAAAATAATTGAAAATAATTGAAAATAATTTAATATAATTGAAAATAATTGAAAATAATTGAAAATAATTGAAAATAATTGAAAATAATTGAAAAAATTGAAAATAATTGAAAATAATTGAAAATAATTGAAAATAATTGAAAATAATTGAAAATAATTGTAAATAATTGAAAATAATTGATAATAATTTAAAATAATTGAAAATAATTATAAATAATTGAAAATAATTGAGAATAATTGAAAATAATTGACAATAATTTATAAATAATTGAAAATAATTGAAAATAATTGAAAATAATTGAAAATAATTATAAATAATTGAAAATAATTTAAAATAATTTAAAATAATAGAAAATAATTATAAATAATTGAAAATAATTGAAAATAATTGACAATAATTTATAAATAATTGAAAATAATTGAAAATAATTGAGAATAATTGAAAATAATTGAAAATAATTGAAAATAATTGAAAATAATTGAAAATAATTGAAAATAATTGAAAATAATTGAAAATAATTGAAAATAATTGACAATAATTGATAAATAATTGAAAATAATTGAAAATAACTGAAAATAATTGAAAATAATTGGAAATAATTGAAAATAATTGAAAATAATTGACAATAATTGAAAATAATTGAAAATAATTTAAAATAATAGAAAATAATTATAAATAATTGAAAATAATTGAAAATAATTGAAAATAATTGAAAATAATTGAAAATAATTGAAAATAATTGAAAATAATTGACAATAATTTATAAATAATTGAGAATAATTGAAAATAATTGAAAATAATTGAAAATAATTGAAAATAATTATAAATAATTGAAAATAATTAATAAATAATTGAAAATAATTGAAAATAATTGAAAATAATTGAAAATAATTGATAAATAAGTAAAAATAATTGAAAATAATGATAAATAATTGAAAATAATTGAAAATAATTGATAAATAATTGAAAATAATTAAAATAATGATAAATAATTGAATATAATTGATAAATAATTGAAAATAATTGAAAATAAGTGAAAGTAATTATAAATAATTGAAAATAATTAATAAATAATTGAAAATAATTGAATATAATTGAAAATAATTGAAAATAATTGAAAATAATTGAAAAAAATTATTAATAATTGAAAATAATTGAAAATAATTGAAAATAATGGAAAATAATTTAAAATAATTGAAAATAATTGAAAATAATTTAATATAATTGAAAATAATTGAAAATAATTGAAAATAATTGAAAATAATTGAAAATAATTGAAAATAATTGAAAATAATTGAAAATAATTGAAAATAATTGAAAATAATTGAAAATAATTGAAAATAATTGACAATAATTGAAAATAATTGAAAATAATTGAAAATAATTGACAATAATTGACAATAATTGATAAATAATTGAAAATAATTGAAAATAATTGAAAATAATTGAAAATAATTGAAAATAATTGAAAATAATTGAAAATAATTGAAAATAATTGAAAATAATTGAAAATAATTGACAATAATTTATAAATAATTGAAAATAATTAAAAATAATTGAAAATAATTGAAAAAAATTGTAAATAATTGAAAATAATTGAAAAAAATTGAAAATAAATGAAAGTAATTGAAAATAATTTAAAATAATTGTAAATAATGGAAAATAATTGAAAATAGTTTAAAATAATTATAAATAATTGAAAATAATTGATAAATAGTTTAAAATAATTAAAATAATTATAAATAACTGAATATAATTGATAAATAATTGAAAATAATTGAAAATAATTGAAAATAATTGAAAATAATTGAAAATAATTATAAATAATTGAAAATAATTAATAAATAATTGAAAATAATTGAAAATAATTGAAAATAATTGAAAATAATTGAAAATAATTTAAAATAATTGAAAATAATTATAAATAATTGAAAATAATTGAAAATAATTGACAATAATTTATAAATAATTGAAAATAATTGACAATAATTTATAAATAATTGAAAATAATTGAAAATAACTGAAAATAATTGAAAATAATTGAAAATAATTGAAAATAATTGAAAATAATTATAAATAATTGAAAATAATTGAAAATAATTGACAATAATTTATAAATAATTGAAAATAATTGAAAATAATTGAAAATAATTGAAAATAATTGAAAATAATTGAAAATAATTGAAAATAATTGAAAATAATTGAAAATAAATGAAAATAATTGAAAATAATTATAAATAATTGAAAATAATTGAAAATAATTGAAAATAATTGAAAATAATTGAAAATAATTGAAAATAATTGAAAATAATTGAAAAAATTGAAAATAATTGAAAAAAATTGAAAATAATTGAAAATAATTGAAAATAATTGAAAATAATTATAATAATTGAAAATAATTAATAAATAATTGAAAATAATTGAAAATAATTGAAAATAATTGAAAATAATTGATAAATAAGTAAAAATAATTGAAAATAATGATAAATAATTGAAAATAATTGAAAATAATTGATAAATAATTGAAAATAATTAAAATAATGATAAATAATTGAATATAATTGATAAATAATTGAAAATAATTGAAAATAAGTGAAAGTAATTATAAATAATTGAAAATAATTAATAAATAATTGAAAATAATTGAATATAATTGAAAATAATTGAAAATAATTGAAAATAATTGAAAAAAATTATTAATAATTGAAAATAATTGAAAATAATTGAAAATAATGGAAAATAATTTAAAATAATTGAAAATAATTGAAAATAATTTAATATAATTGAAAATAATTGAAAATAATTGAAAATAATTGAAAATAATTGAAAATAATTGAAAATAATTGAAAATAATTGAAAATAATTGAAAATAATTGAAAATAATTGAAAATAATTGAAAATAATTGACAATAATTGAAAATAATTGAAAATAATTGAAAATAATTGACAATAATTGACAATAATTGATAAATAATTGAAAATAATTGAAAATAATTGAAAATAATTGAAAATAATTGAAAATAATTGAAAATAATTGAAAATAATTGAAAATAATTGAAAATAATTGAAAATAATTGACAATAATTTATAAATAATTGAAAATAATTAAAAATAATTGAAAATAATTGAAAAAAATTGTAAATAATTGAAAATAATTGAAAAAAATTGAAAATAAATGAAAGTAATTGAAAATAATTTAAAATAATTGTAAATAATGGAAAATAATTGAAAATAGTTTAAAATAATTATAAATAATTGAAAATAATTGATAAATAGTTTAAAATAATTAAAATAATTATAAATAACTGAATATAATTGATAAATAATTGAAAATAATTGAAAATAATTGAAAATAATTGAAAATAATTGAAAATAATTATAAATAATTGAAAATAATTAATAAATAATTGAAAATAATTGAAAATAATTGAAAATAATTGAAAATAATTGAAAATAATTTAAAATAATTGAAAATAATTATAAATAATTGAAAATAATTGAAAATAATTGACAATAATTTATAAATAATTGAAAATAATTGACAATAATTTATAAATAATTGAAAATAATTGAAAATAACTGAAAATAATTGAAAATAATTGAAAATAATTGAAAATAATTGAAAATAATTATAAATAATTGAAAATAATTGAAAATAATTGACAATAATTTATAAATAATTGAAAATAATTGAAAATAATTGAAAATAATTGAAAATAATTGAAAATAATTGAAAATAATTGAAAATAATTGAAAATAATTGAAAATAAATGAAAATAATTGAAAATAATTATAAATAATTGAAAATAATTGAAAATAATTGACAATAATTTATAAATAATTGAAAATAATTGAAAATAATTGAAAATAATTGAAAATAATTGAAAATAATTGAAAATAATTGAAAATAATTGAAAAAATTGAAAATAATTGAAAAAAATTGAAAATAATTGAAAATAATTGAAAATAATTGAAAATAATTATAATAATTGAAAATAATTAATAAATAATTGAAAATAATTGAAAATAATTGAAAATAATTGAAAATAATTGAAAATAATTATAAATAATTGAAAATAATTGACAATAATTTATAAATAATTGAAAATAATTGAAAATAATTGACAATAATTTATAAATAATTGAAAATAATTGAAAATAATTGAAAATAATTGAAAATAATTAATAAATAATTGAAAATAATTGAAAATAATTGAAAATAATTGAAAATAATTGAAAATAATTGAAAATAATTGAAAATAATTGAAAATAATTGAAAATAATTGAAAATAATTGAAAATAATTGAAAATAATTGAAAATAATTGAAAATAATTGAAAATAATTGAAAATAATTGAAAATAATTGAAAATAATTGAAAATAATTGAAAATAATTGAAAATAATTGAAAATAATTGACAATAATTGAAAATAATTGAAAATAATTGAAAATAATTGACAATAATTGACAATAATTGATAAATAATTGAAAATAATTGAAAATAATTGAAAATAATTGAAAATAATTGAAAATAATTGAAAATAATTGAAAATAATTGAAAATAATTGAAAATAATTGAAAATAATTGAAAATAATTATAAATAATTGAAAATAATTTAAAATAATTGACAATAATTTATAAATAATTGAAAATAATTGAAAATAATTGAAAATAATTGAAAATAATTGAAAATAATTGAAAATAATTGAAAATAATTATAAATAATTGAAAATAATTGAAAATAATTGAAAATAATTGACAATAATTTATAAATAATTGAAAATAATTAAAAATAATTGAAAATAATTGAAAATAATTGTAAATAATTGAAAATAATTGAAAAAAAATTGAAAATAAATGAAAGTAATTGAAAATAATTTAAAATAATTGTAAATAATAGAAAATAATTGAAAATAGTTTAAAATAATTATAAATAATTGAAAATAATTGATAAATAGTTTAAAATAATTAAAATAATTATAAATAATTGAATATAATTGATAAATAATTGAAAATAATTGAAAATAATTGAAAATAATTGAAAATAATTGAAAATAATTATAAATAATTGAAAATAATTAATAAATAATTGAAAATAATTGAAAATAATTGAAAATAATTGAAAATAATTGAAAATAATTTAAAATAATTGAAAATAATTATAAATAATTGAAAATAATTGAAAATAATTGACAATAATTTATAAATAATTGAAAATAATTGACAATAATTTATAAATAATTGAAAATAATTGAAAATAATTGAAAATAATTGAAAATAATTGAAAATAATTGAAAATAATTGAAAATAATTGAAAATAATTGAAGATAATTGAAAATAATTGAAAATAATTGAAAATAATTGACAATAATTTATAAATAATTGAAAATAATTGAAAATAATTGAAAATAATTGAAAATAATTATAAATAATTGAAAATAATTGAAAATAATTTAAAATAATAGAAAATAATTATAAATAATTGAAAATAATTGAAAATAATTTATAAATAATTGAAAATAATTGAAAATAATTGAAAATAATTGAAAATAATTGAAAATAATTGAAAATAATTGAAAATAATTGAAAATAATTGAAAATAATTGAAAATAATTGAAAATAATTAACAATAATTGATAAATAATTGAAAATAATTGAAAATAACTGAAAATAATTGAAAATAATTGAAAATAATTGAGAATAAATGAAAATAATTATAAATAATTGAAAATAATTGAAAATAATTGACAATAATTTATAAATAATTGAAAATAATTGAAAATAATTGAAAATAATTGAAAATAATTGAAAATAATTGAAAATAATTGAAAATAAATGAAAATAATTGAAAATAATTATAAATAATTGAAAATAATTGAAAATATTTGACAATAATTTATAAATAATTGAAAATAATTGAAAATAATTGAAAATAATTGAAAATAATTGAAAAAAATTGAAAATAATTGAAAAAAATTGAAAATAATTGAAAATAATTGAAAATAATTGAAAATAATAATAATAAATGAAAATAATTAATAAATAATTGAAAATAATTGAAAATAATTGAAAATAATTATAAATAATTGAAAATAATTGACAATAATTTATAAATAATTGAAAATAATTGAAAATAATTGACAATAATTTATAAATAATTGAAAATAATTGAAAATAATTGAAAATAATTGAAAATAATTGAAGATAATTGAAAATAATTGAAAATAATTATAAATAATTGAAAATAATTAATAAATAATTGAAAATAATTGAAAATAATTGAAAATAATTGAAAATAATTGAAAATAATTGAAAATAATTGAAAATAATTGAAAATAATTGAAAATAATTTAATATAATTGAAAATAATTGAAAATAATTGAAAATAATTGAAAATAATTGAAAATAATTGAAAATAATTGAAAATAATTGAAAATAATTGAAAATAATTGAAAATAATTGAAAATAATTGAAAATAATTGAAAATAATTGACAATAATTGAAAATAATTGAAAATAATTGAAAATAATTGAAAATAATTTAAAATAATAGAAAATAATTATAAATAATTGAAAATAATTGAAAATAAATGACAATAATTTATAAATAATTGAAAATAATTGAAAATAATTGAAAATAATTGAAAATAATTGAAAATAATTGAAAATAATTGAAAAAAATTGAAAATAAATGAAAGTAATTGAAAATAATTTAAAATAATTGTAAATAATGGAAAATAATTGAAAATAGTTTAAAATAATTATAAATAATTGAAAATAATTGATAAATAGTTGAAAATAATTAAAATAATTATAAATAATTGAATATAATTGATAAATAATTGAAAATAATTGAAAATAATTGAAAATAATTGAAAATAATTGAAAATAATTGAAAATAATTATAAATAATTGAAAATAATTGAAAATAATTGACAATAATTTATAAATAATTGAAAATAATTAAAAATAATTGAAAATAATTGAAAATAATTGTAAATAATGGAAAATAATTGAAAATAATGGAAAATAATTGAAAATAATTGAAAATAATTGGAAATAATTGAAAATAATTAAAAATAATTGAAAATAATTGAAAATAATTTAATATAATTGAAAATAATTGAAAATAATTGTAAATAATTGAAAATAATTGAAAAAAATTGAAAATAAATGAAAGTAATTGAAAATAATTTAAAATAATTGTAAATAATGGAAAATAATTGAAAATAGTTTAAAATAATTATAAATAATTGAAAATAATTGATAAATAGTTGAAAATAATTAAAATAATTATAAATAATTGAATATAATTGAAAATAATTGAAAATAATTGAAAATAATTGAAAATAATTATAAATAATTGAAAATAATTGAAAATAATTGACAATAATTTATAAATAATTGAAAATAATTAAAAATAATTGAAAATAATTGAAAATAATTGTAAATAATGGAAAATAATTGAAAACAATTGAAAATAATTGAAAATAATTGAAAATAATTAAAAATAATTGAAAATAATTGAAAATAATTTAATATAATTGAAAATAATTGAAAATAATTGAAAATAATTGAAAATAATTGAAAATAATTGAAAATAATTGAAAATAATTGAAAAAATTGAAAATAATTGAAAATAATTGAAAATAATTGAAAATAATTGAAAATAATTGAAAATAATTGTAAATAATTGAAAATAATTGATAATAATTTAAAATAATTGAAAATAATTATAAATAATTGAAAATAATTGAGAATAATTGAAAATAATTGACAATAATTTATAAATAATTGAAAATAATTGAAAATAATTGAAAATAATTGAAAATAATTGAAAATAATTGAAAATAATTATAAATAATTGAAAATAATTTAAAATAATTTAAAATAATAGAAATTAATTATAAATAATTGAAAATAATTGAAAATAATTTATAAATAATTGAAAATAATTGAAAATAATTGAAAATAATTGAAAATAATTGAAAATAATTGAAAATAATTGAAAATAATTGAAAATAATTGAAAATAATTGAAAATAATTGAAAATAATTGAAAATAATTGAAAATAATTGACAATAATTGATAAATAATTGAAAATAATTGAAAATAACTGAAAATAATTGAAAATAACTGAAAATAATTGAAAATAATTGGAAATAATTGAAAATAATTGAAAATAATTGACAATAATTGAAAATAATTGAAAATAATTGACAATAATTGATAAATAATTGAAAATAATTGAAAATAACTGAAAATAATTGAAAATAATTGGAAATAATTGAAAATAATTGAAAATAATTGACAATAATTGAAAATAATTGAAAATAACTTAAAATAATAGAAAATAATTATAAATAATTGAAAATAATTGAAAATAATTGAAAATAATTGAAAATAATTGAAAATAATTGAAAATAATTGAAAATAATTGAAAATAATTGATAAATAAGTAAAAATAATTGAAAATAATGATAAATAATTGAAAATAATTGAAAATAATTGATAAATAATTGAAAATAATTAAAATAATGATAAATAATTGAATATAATTGATAAATAATTGAAAATAATTGAAAATAAGTGAAAGTAATTATAAATAATTGAAAATAATTAATAAATAATTGAAAATAATTGAATATAATTGAAAATAATTGAAAATAATTGAAAATAATTGAAAAAAATTATTAATAATTGAAAATAATTGAAAATAATTGAAAATAATTGAAAATAATTGAAAATAATTGAAAATAATTGAAAATAATTTAATATAATTGAAAATAATTGAAAATAATTGAAAATAATTGAAAATAATTGAAAATAATTGAAAATAATTGAAAATAATTGAAAATAATTGAAAATAATTGAAAATAATTGAAAATAATTGACAATAATTGAAAATAATTGAAAATAATTGAAAATAATTGACAATAAATGACAATAATTGATAAATAATTGAAAATAATTGAAAATAATTGAAAATAATTGAAAATAATTGAAAATAATTGAAAATAATTGAAAATAATTGAAAATAATTGAAAATAATTGAAAATAATTGAAAATAATTGAAAATAATTGAAAATAATTTAAAATAATTGAAAATAATTATAAATAATTGAAAATAATTGAAAATAATTGACAATAATTGAAAATAATTGAAAATAATTGACAATAATTTATAAATAATTGAAAATAATTGACAATAATTTATAAATAATTGAAAATAATTGAAAATAATTGAAAATAATTGAAAATAATTGAAAATAATTGAAAATAATTGAAAATAATTGAAGATAATTGAAAATAATTGACAATAATTTATAAATAATTGAAAATAATTGAAAATAATTGAAAATAATTGAAAATAATTATAAATAATTGAAAATAATTGGAAATAATTTAAAATAATAGAAAATAATTATAAATAATTGAAAATAATTGAAAATAATTTATAAATAATTGAAAATAATTGAAAATAATTGAAAATAATTGAAAATAATTGAAAATAATTGAAAATAATTGAAAATAATTGAAAATAATTGAAAATAATTGAAAATAATTGAAAATAATTGAAAATAATTGAAAATAATTGAAAATAATTAACAATAATTAATAAATAATTGAAAATAATTAAAAATAATTATAAATAATTGAAAATTATTGATAAATAGTTGAAAATAATTAAAATAATTATAAATAATTGAATATAATTGATAAATAATTGAAAATAATTGAAAATAATTGAAAATAATTGAAAATAATTGAAAATAATTGAAAATAATTATAAATAATTGAAAATAATTGAAAATAATTGACAATAATTTATAAATAATTGAAAATAATTAAAAATAATTGAAAATAATTGAAAATAATTGTAAATAATGGAAAATAATTGAAAATAATTGAAAATAATTGAAAATAATTGAAAATAATTAAAAATAATTGAAAATAATTGAAAATAATTTAATATAATTGAAAATAATTGAAAATAATTGAAAATAATTGAAAATAATTGAAAATAATTGAAAATAATTGAAAATAATTGAAAAAATTGAAAATAATTGAAAATAATTGAAAATAATTGAAAATAATTGAAAATAATTGAAAATAATTGTAAATAATGGAAAATAATTGATAATAATTTAAAATAATTGAAAATAATTATAAATAATTGAAAATAATTGAGAATAATTGAAAATAATTGACAATAATTTATAAATAATTGAAAATAATTGAAAATAATTGAAAATAATTATAAATAATTGAAAATAATTTAAAATAATTTAAAATAATAGAAAATAATTATAAATAATTGAAAATAATTGAAAATAATTGACAATAATTTATAAATAATTGAAAATAATTGAAAATAATTGAAAATAATTGAAAATAATTGAAAATAATTGAAAATAATTGAAAATAATTGAAAATAATTGAAAATAATTGAAAATAATTGAAAATAATTGAAAATAATTGACAATAATTGATAAATAATTGAAAATAATTGAAAATAACTGAAAATAATTGAAAATAATTGGAAATAATTGAAAATAATTGAAAATAATTGACAATAATTGAAAATAATTGAAAATAATTTAAAATAATAGAAAATAATTATAAATAATTGAAAATAATTGAAAATAATTGAAAATAATTGAAAATAATTGAAAATAATTGAAAATAATTGACAATAATTTATAAATAATTGAGAATAATTGAAAATAATTGAAAATAATTGAAAATAATTGAAAATAATTGAAAATAATTATAAATAATTGAAAATAATTAATAAATAATTGAAAATAATTGAAAATAATTGAAAATAATTGAAAATAATTGAAAATAATTGATAAATAAGTAAAAATAATTGAAAATAATGATAAATAATTGAAAATAATTGAAAATAATTGATAAATAATTGAAAATAATTAAAATAATTGAAAATAATTAAAATAATGATAAATAATTGAATATAATTGATAAATAATTGAAAATAATTGAAAATAAGTGAAAGTAATTATAAATAATTGAAAATAATTAATAAATAATTGAAAATAATTGAATATAATTGAAAATAATTGAAAATAATTGAAAATAATTGAAAAAAATTATTAATAATTGAAAATAATTGAAAATAATTGAAAATAATGGAAAATAATTTAAAATAATTGAAAATAATTGAAAATAATTTAATATAATTGAAAATAATTGAAAATAATTGAAAATAATTGAAAATAATTGAAAATAATTGAAAATAATTGAAAATAATTGAAAATAATTGAAAATAATTGAAAATAATTGAAAATAATTGAAAATAATTGAAAATAATTGACAATAATTGAAAATAATTGAAAATAATTGAAAATAATTGACAATAATTGACAATAATTGATAAATAATTGAAAATAATTGAAAATAATTGAAAATAATTGAAAATAATTGAAAATAATTGAAAATAATTGAAAATAATTGAAAATAATTGAAAATAATTGAAAATAATTGACAATAATTTATAAATAATTGAAAATAATTAAAAATAATTGAAAATAATTGAAAATAATTGTAAATAATTGAAAATAATTGAAAAAAATTGAAAATAAATGAAAGTAATTGAAAATAATTTAAAATAATTGTAAATAATGGAAAATAATTGAAAATAGTTTAAAATAATTATAAATAATTGAAAATAATTGATAAATAGTTTAAAATAATTAAAATAATTATAAATAATTGAGTATAATTGATAAATAATTGAAAATAATTGAAAATAATTGAAAATAATTGAAAATAATTGAAAATAATTATAAATAATTGAAAATAATTAATAAATAATTGAAAATAATTGAAAATAATTGAAAATAATTGAAAATAATTTAAAATAATTGAAAATAATTATAAATAATTGAAAATAATTGAAAATAATTGACAATAATTTATAAATAATTGAAAATAATTGACAATAATTTATAAATAATTGAAAATAATTGAAAATAACTGAAAATAATTGAAAATAATTGAAAATAATTGAAAATAATTGAAAATAATTATAAATAATTGAAAATAATTGAAAATAATTGACAATAATTTATAAATAATTGAAAATAATTGAAAATAATTGAAAATAATTGAAAATAATTGAAAATAATTGAAAATAATTGAAAATAATTGAAAATAAATGAAAATAATTGAAAATAATTATAAATAATTGAAAATAATTGAAAATAATTGACAATAATTTATAAATAATTGAAAATAATTGAAAATAATTGAAAATAATTGAAAATAATTGAAAAAATTGAAAATAATTGAAAAAAATTGAAAATAATTGAAAATAATTGAAAATAATTGAAAATAATTATAATAATTGAAAATAATTAATAAATAATTGAAAAGAATTGAAAATAATTGAAAATAATTGAAAATAATTGAAAATAATTATAAATAATTGAAAATAATTGACAATAATTTATAAATAATTGAAAATAATTGAAAATAATTGACAATAATTTATAAATAATTGAAAATAATTGAAAATAATTGAAAATAATTGAAAATAATTGAAAATAATTAATAAATAATTGAAAATAATTGAAAATAATTGAAAATAATTGAAAATAATTGAAAATAATTGAAAATAATTGAAAATAATTGAAAATAATTGAAAATAATTGAAAATAATTGAAAATAATTGAAAATAATTGAAAATAATTGAAAATAATTGAAAATAATTGAAAATAATTGAAAATAATTGAAAATAATTGAAAATAATTGACAATAATTGAAAATAATTGAAAATAATTGAAAATAATTGACAATAATTGACAATAATTGATAAATAATTGAAAATAATTGAAAATAATTGAAAATAATTGAAAATAATTGAAAATAATTGAAAATAATTGAAAATAATTGAAAATAATTGAAAATAATTGAAAATAATTGAAAATAATTATAAATAATTGAAAATAATTTAAAATAATTGACAATAATTTATAAATAATTGAAAATAATTGAAAATAATTGAAAATAATTGAAAATAATTGAAAATAATTGAAAATAATTATAAATAATTGAAAATAATTGAAAATAATTGAAAATAATTGACAATAATTTATAAATAATTGAAAATAATTAAAAATAATTGAAAATAATTGAAAATAATTGAAAAAAATTGAAAATAAATGAAAGTAATTGAAAATAATTTAAAATAATTGTAAATAATGGAAAATAATTGAAAATAGTTTAAAATAATTATAAATAATTGAAAATAATTGATAAATAGTTTAAAATAATTAAAATAATTATAAATAATTGAATATAATTGATAAATAATTGAAAATAATTGAAAATAATTGAAAATAATTGAAAATAATTGAAAATAATTATAAATAATTGAAAATAATTAATAAATAATTGAAAATAATTGAAAATAATTGAAAATAATTGAAAATAATTGAAAATAATTGAAAATAATTTAAAATAATTGAAAATAATTATAAATAATTGAAAATAATTGAAAATAATTGAAAATAATTGAAAATAATTGACAATAATTTATAAATAATTGAAAATAATTGACAATAATTTATAAATAATTGAAAATAATTGAAAATAATTGAAAATAATTGAAAATAATTGAAAATAATTGAAAATAATTGAAGATAATTGAAAATAATTGAAAATAATTGAAAATAATTGACAATAATTTATAAATAATTGAAAATAATTGAAAATAATTGAAAATAATTGAAAATAATTATAAATAATTGAAAATAATTGAAAATAATTTAAAATAATTGAAAATAATTTATAAATAATTGAAAATAATTGAAAATAATTGAAAATAATTGAAAATAATTGAAAATAATTGAAAATAATTGAAAATAATTGAAAATAATTGAAAATAATTGAAAATAATTGAAAATAATTAACAATAATTGATAAATAATTGAAAATAATTGAAAATAACTGAAAATAATTGAAAATAATTGAAAATAATTGAAAATAAATGAAAATAATTATAAATAATTGAAAATAATTGAAAATAATTGAAAATAATTGAAAATAATTGAAAATAATTGAAAATAATTGAAAATAATTGAAAATAAATGAAAATAATTGAAAATAATTATAAATAATTGAAAATAATTGAATATATTTGACAATAATTTATAAATAATTGAAAATAATTGAAAATAATTGAAAATAATTGAAAATAATTGAAAAAAATTGAAAATAATTGAAAAAAATTGAAAATAATTGAAAATAATTGAAAATAATTGAAAATAATTATAATAATTGAAAATAATTAATAAATAATTGAAAATAATTGAAAATAATTGAAAATAATTATAAATAATTGAAAATAATTGACAATAATTTATAAATAATTGAAAATAATTGACAATAATTGACAATAATTTATAAATAATTGAAAATAATTGAAAATAATTGAAAATAATTGAAAATAATTGAAAATAATTGAAGATAATTGAAAATAAATGAAAATAATTATAAATAATTGAAAATAATTAATAAATAATTGAAAATAATTGAAAATAATTGAAAATAATTGAAAATAATTGAAAATAATTGAAAATAATTGAAAATAATTGAAAATAATTGAAAATAATTGAAAATAATTGAAAATAATTTAATATAATTGAAAATAATTGAAAATAATTGAAAATAATTGAAAATAATTGAAAATAATTGAAAATAATTGAAAATAATTGAAAATAATTGAAAATAATTGAAAATAATTGAAAATAATTGAAAATAATTGAAAATAATTGAAAATAATTGAAAATAATTGACAATAATTGAAAATAATTGAAAATAATTGAAAATAATTGAAAATAATTTAAAATAATAGAAAATAATTATAAATAATTGAAAATAATTGAAAATAAATGACAATAATTTATAAATAATTGAAAATAATTGAAAATAATTGAAAATAATTGAAAATAATTGAAAATAATTGAAAATAATTGAAAAAAATTGAAAATAATTGAAAATAATTGAAAATAATTGAAAATAATTGTAAATAATTGAAAATAATTGATAATAATTTAAAATAATTGAAAATAATTATAAATAATTGAAAATAATTGAAAATAATTGAAAATAATTGACAATAATTTATAAATAATTGAAAATAATTGAAAATAATTGAAAATAATTGAAAATAATTATAAATAATTGAAAATAATTGAAAATAATTTAAAATAATAGAAAATAATTGAAAATAATTGAAAATAATTGACAATAATTTATAAATAATTGAAAATAATTGAAAATAATTGAAAATAATTGAAAATAATTGAAAATAATTGAAAATAATTGAAAATAATTGACAATAATTGATAAATAATTGAAAATAATTGAAAATAACTGAAAATAATTGAAAATAATTGAAAATAATTTAAAATAATTTAAAATAATTGAAAATAATTATAAATAATTGAATATAATTGATAAATAATTGAAAATAATTGAAAATAATTGAAAATAATTGAAAATAATTGAAAATAATTGAAAATAATTGAAAATAATTATAAATAATTGAAAATAATTAATAAATAATTGAAAATAATTGAAAATAATTGAAAATAATTGAAAATAATTTAAAATAATTGAAAATAATTATAAATAATTGAAAATAATTGAAAATAATTGACAATAATTTATAAATAATTGAAAATAATTGACAATAATTTATAAATAATTGAAAATAATTGAAAATAATTGAAAATAATTGAACATAATTGAAAATAATTGAAAATAATTGAAGATAATTGAAAATAATTGAAAATAATTGAAAATAATTGACAATAATTTATAAATAATTGAAAATAATTAATAAATAATTGAAAATAATTGAAAATAATTGAAAATAATTGAAAATAATTGAAAATAATTGATAAATAAGTAAAAATAATTGAAAATAATGATAAATAATTGAAAATAATTGAAAATAATTGATAAATAATTGAAAATAATTAAAATAATGATAAATAATTGAATATAATTGATAAATAATTGAAAATAATTGAAAATAAGTGAAAGTAATTATAAATAATTGAAAATAATTAATAAATAATTGAAAATAATTGAATATAATTGAAAATAATTGAAAATAATTGAAAAAAATTATTAATAATTGAAAATAATTGAAAATAATTGAAAATAATGGAAAATAATTTAAAATAATTGAAAATAATTGAAAATAATTTAATATAATTGAAAATAATTGAAAATAATTGAAAATAATTGAAAATAATTGAAAATAATTGAAAATAATTGAAAATAATTGAAAATAATTGAAAATAATTGAAAATAATTGAAAATAATTGAAAATAATTGAAAATAATTGAAAATAATTGAAAATAATTGAAAATAATTGAAAATAATTGAAAATAATTGAAAATAATTGACAATAATTGAAAATAATTGAAAATAATTGAAAATAATTGACAATAATTGACAATAATTGATAAATAATTGAAAATAATTGAAAATAATTGAAAATAATTGAAAATAATTGAAAATAATTGAAAATAATTGAAAATAATTGAAAATAATTGAAAATAATTGAAAATAATTGAAAATAATTGAAAATAATTATAAATAATTGAAAATAATTGAAAATAATTGACAATAATTTATAAATAATTGAAAATAATTGAAAATAATTGAAAATAATTGAAAATAATTGAAAATAATTGAAAATAATTGAAAATAATTGAAAATAATTGAAAATAAATGAAAATAATTGAAAATAATTATAAATAATTGAAAATAATTGAAAATAATTGACAATAATTTATAAATAATTGAAAATAATTGAAAATAATTGAAAATAATTGAAAATAATTGAAAAAATTGAAAATAATTGAAAAAAATTGAAAATAATTGAAAATAATTGAAAATAATTGAAAATAATTATAATAATTGAAAATAATTAATAAATAATTGAAAATAATTGAAAATAATTGAAAATAATTGAAAATAATTGAAAATAATTATAAATAATTGAAAATAATTGACAATAATTTATAAATAATTGAAAATAATTGAAAATAATTGACAATAATTTATAAATAATTGAAAATAATTGAAAATAATTGAAAATAATTGAAAATAATTAATAAATAATTGAAAATAATTGAAAATAATTGAAAATAATTGAAAATAATTGAAAATAATTTAAAATAATTGAAAATAATTGAAAATAATTGAAAATAATTGAAAATAATTGAAAATAATTGAAAATAATTTAAAATAATTGAAAATAATTGAAAATAATTGAAAATAATTGAAAATAATTGAAAATAATTGAAAATAATTGAAAATAATTGACAATAATTGAAAATAATTGAAAATAATTGAAAATAATTGACAATAATTGACAATTATTGATAAATAATTGAAAATAATTGAAAATAATTGAAAATAATTGAAAATAATTGAAAATAATTGAAAATAATTGAAAATAATTGAAAATAATTGAAAATAATTGAAAATAATTATAAATAATTGAAAATAATTTAAAATAATTGACAATAATTTATAAATAATTGAAAATAATTGAAAATAATTGAAAATAATTGAAAATAATTGAAAATAATTATAAATAATTGAAAATAATTGAAAATAATTGAAAATAATTGACAATAATTTATAAATAATTGAAAATAATTAAAAATAATTGAAAATAATTGAAAATAATTGTAAATAATTGAAAATAATTGAAAAAAATTGAAAATAAATGAAAGTAATTGAAAATAATTTAAAATAATTGTAAATAATGGAAAATAATTGAAAATAGTTTAAAATAATTATAAATAATTGAAAATAATTGATAAATAGTTTAAAATAATTAAAATAATTATAAATAATTGAATATAATTGATAAATAATTGAAAATAATTGAAAATAATTGAAAATAATTGAAAATAATTGAAAATAATTATAAATAATTGAAAATAATTAATAAATAATTGAAAATAATTGAAAATAATTGAAAATAATTGAAAATAATTGAAAATAATTGAAAATAATTGAAAATAATTTAAAATAATTGAAAATAATTATAAATAATTGAAAATAATTGAAAATAATTGACAATAATTTATAAATAATTGAAAATAATTGACAATAATTTATAAATAATTGAAAATAATTGAAAATAATTGAAAATAATTGAAAATAATTGAAAATAATTGAAAATAATTGAAGATAATTGAAAATAATTGAAAATAATTGAAAATAATTGACAATAATTTATAAATAATTGAAAATAATTGAAAATAATTGAAAATAATTGAAAATAATTATAAATAATTGAAAATAATTGAAAATAATTTAAAATAATAGAAAATAATTATAAATAATTGAAAATAATTGAAAATAATTTATAAATAATTGAAAATAATTGAAAATAATTGAAAATAATTGAAAATAATTGAAAATAATTGAAAATAATTGAAAATAATTGAAAATAATTAACAATAATTGATAAATAATTGAAAATAATTGAAAATAACTGAAAATAATTGAAAATAATTGAAAATAATTGAAAATAAATGAAAAGAATTATAAATAATTGAAAATAATTGACAATAATTTATAAATAATTGAAAATAATTAAAAATAATTGAAAATAATTGAAAATAATTGAAAATAATTGAAAATAATTGAAAATAATTGAAAATAAATGAAAATAATTGAAAATAATTATAAATAATTGAAAATAATTGAAAATATTTTACAATAATTTATAAATAATTGAAAATAATTGAAAATAATTGAAAATAATTGAAAATAATTGAAAATAATTGAAAAAAATTGAAAATAATTGAAAATAATTGAAAATAATTGAAAATAATTGAAAATAATTATAATAATTGAAAATAATTAATAAATAATTGAAAATAATTGAAAATAATTGAAAATAATTATAAATAATTGAAAATAATTGACAATAATTTATAAATAATTGAAAATAATTGAAAATAATTGACAATAATTTATAAATAATTGAAAATAATTGAAAATAATTGAAAATAATTGAAAATAATTGAAAATAATTGAAGATAATTGAAAATAATTGAAAATAATTATAAATAATTGAAAATAATTAATAAATAATTGAAAATAATTGAAAATAATTGAAAATAATTGAAAATAATTGAAAATAATTGAAAATAATTGAAAATAATTTAATATAATTGAAAATAATTGAAAATAATTGAAAATAATTGAAAATAATTGATAATAATTGAAAATAATTGAAAATAATTGAAAATAATTGAAAATAATTGAAAATAATTGAAAATAATTGAAAATAATTGAAAATAATTGAAAATAATTGAAAATAATTGAAAATAATTGACAATAATTGAAAATAATTGAAAATAATTGAAAATAATTGAAAATAATTTAAAATAATAGAAAATAATTATAAATAATTGAAAATAATTGAAAATAAATGACAATAATTTATAAATAATTGAAAATAATTGAAAATAATTGAAAATAATTGAAAATAATTGAAAATAATTGAAAATAATTGAAAAAAATTGAAAATAATTGAAAATAATTGAAAATAATTGAAAATAATTGTAAATAATTGAAAATAATTGATAATAATTTAAAATAATTGAAAATAATTATAAATAATTGAAAATAATTGAAAATAATTGAAAATAATTGACAATAATTTATAAATAATTGAAAATAATTGAAAATAATTGAAAATAATTGAAAATAATTGAAAATAATTATAAATAATTGAAAATAATTGAAAATAATTTAAAATAATAGAAAATAATTGAAAATAATTGAAAATAATTGACAATAATTTATAAATAATTGAAAATAATTGAAAATAATTGAAAATAATTGAAAATAATTGAAAATAATTGAAAATAATTGAAAATAATTGACAATAATTGATAAATAATTGAAAATAATTGAAAATAACTGAAAATAATTGAAAATAATTGAAAATAATTGAAAATAATTTAAAATAATTGAAAATAATTATAAATAATTGAATATAATTGATAAATAATTGAAAATAATTGAAAATAATTGAAAATAATTGAAAATAATTGAAAATAATTGAAAATAATTGAAAATAATTATAAATAATTGAAAATAATTAATAAATAATTGGAAATAATTGAAAATAATTGAAAATAATTGAAAATAATTTAAAATAATTGAAAATAATTATAAATAATTGAAAATAATTGAAAATAATTGACAATAATTTATAAATAATTGAAAATAATTGACAATAATTTATAAATAATTGAAAATAATTGAAAATAATTGAAAATAATTGAAAATAATTGAAAATAATTGAAAATAATTGAAAATAATTGAAGATAATTGAAAATAATTGAAAATAATTGAAAATAATTTACAATAATTTATAAATAATTGAAAATAATTGAAAATAATTGAAAATAATTATAAATAATTGAAAATAATTGAAAATAATTTAAAATAATAGAAAATAATTATAAATAATTGAAAATAATTATAAATAATTGAAAATAATTGAAAATAATTTATAAATAATTGAAAATAATTGAAAATAATTGAAAATAATTGAAAATAATTGAAAATAATTGAAAATAATTGAAAATAATTGAAAATAATTGAAAATAATTGAAAATAATTGAAAATAATTGAAAATAATTGAAAATAATTGAAAATAATTGAAAATAATTTAATATAATTGAAAATAATTGAAAATAATTGAAAATAATTGAAAATAATTGAAAATAATTGAAAATAATTGAAAATAATTGAAAATAATTGAAAATAATTGAAAATAATTGAAAATAATTGAAAATAATTGACAATAATTGAAAATAATTGAAAATAATTGAAAATAATTGAAAATAATTTAAAATAATAGAAAATAATTATAAATAATTGAAAATAATTGAAAATAAATGACAATAATTTATAAATAATTGAAAATAATTGAAAATAATTGAAAATAATTGAAAATAATTGAAAAAAATTGAAAATAATTGAAAATAATTGAAAATAATTGAAAATAATTGTAAATAATTGAAAATAATTGATAATAATTTAAAATAATTGAAAATAATTATAAATAATTGAAAATAATTGAAAATAATTGAAAATAATTGACAATAATTTATAAATAATTGAAAATAATTGAAAATAATTGAAAATAATTGAAAATAATTATAAATAATTGAAAATAATTGAAAATAATTTAAAATAATAGAAAATAATTGAAAATAATTGAAAATAATTGACAATAATTTATAAATAATTGAAAATAATTGAAAATAATTGAAAATAATTGAAAATAATTGAAAATAATTGAAAATAATTGAAAATAATTGACAATAATTGATAAATAATTGAAAATAATTGAAAATAACTGAAAATAATTGAAAATAATTGAAAATAATTGAAAATAATTTAAAATAATTGAAAATAATTATAAATAATTGAATATAATTGATAAATAATTGAAAATAATTGAAAATAATTGAAAATAATTGAAAATAATTGAAAATAATTGAAAATAATTGAAAATAATTATAAATAATTGAAAATAATTAATAAATAATTGAAAATAATTGAAAATAATTGAAAATAATTGAAAATAATTGAAAATAATTTAAAATAATTGAAAATAATTATAAATAATTGAAAATAATTGAAAATAATTGACAATAATTTATAAATAATTGAAAATAATTGACAATAATTTATAAATAATTGAAAATAATTGAAAATAATTGAAAATAATTGAAAATAATTGAAAATAATTGAAAATAATTGAAGATAATTGAAAATAATTGAAAATAATTGAAAATAATTGACAATAATTTATAAATAATTGAAAATAATTGAAAATAATTGAAAATAATTATAAATAATTGAAAATAATTGAAAATAATTTAAAATAATAGAAAATAATTATAAATAATTGAAAATAATTGAAAATAATTTATAAATAATTGAAAATAATTGAAAATAATTGAAAATAATTGAAAATAATTGAAAATAATTGAAAATAATTGAAAATAATTGAAAATAATTGAAAATAATTGAAAATAATTGAAAATAATTGAAAATAATTGAAAATAATTGAAAATAATTGAAAATAATTGAAAAAATTGAAAATAATTGAAAATAATTGAAAATAATTGAAAATAATTGAAAATAATTGAAAATAATTGTAAATAATTGAAAATAATTGATAATAATTTAAAATAATTGAAAATAATTATAAATAATTGAAAATAATTGAGAATAATTGAAAATAATTGACAATAATTTATAAATAATTGAAAATAATTGAAAATAATTGAAAATAATTGAAAATAATTATAAATAATTGAAAATAATTTAAAATAATTGAAAATAATTGAAAATAATTATAAATAATTGAAAATAATTTAAAATAATTTAAAATAATAGAAAATAATTATAAATAATTGAAAATAATTGAAAATAATTGACAATAATTTATAAATAATTGAAAATAATTGAAAATAATTGAAAATAATTGAAAATAATTGAAAATAATTGAAAATAATTGAAAATAATTGAAAATAATTGAAAATAATTGAAAATAATTGAAAATAATTGAAAATAATTGAAAATAATTGACAATAATTGATAAATAATTGAAAATAATTGAAAATAACTGAAAATAATTGAAAATAATTGGAAATAATTGAAAATAATTGAAAATAATTGACAATAATTGAAAATAATTGAAAATAATTTAAAATAATAGAAAATAATTATAAATAATTGAAAATAATTGAAAATAATTGAAAATAATTGAACATAATTGAAAATAATTGAAAATAATTGAAGATAATTGAAAATAATTGAAAATAATTGAAAATAATTGACAATAATTTATAAATAATTGAAAATAATTGAAAATAATTAATAAATAATTGAAAATAATTGAAAATAATTGAAAATAATTGAAAATAATTGAAAATAATTGATAAATAAGTAAAAATAATTGAAAATAATGATAAATAATTGAAAATAATTGAAAATAATTGATAAATAATTGAAAATAATTAAAATAATGATAAATAATTGAATATAATTGATAAATAATTGAAAATAATTGAAAATAAGTGAAAGTAATTATAAATAATTGAAAATAATTAATAAATAATTGAAAATAATTGAATATAATTGAAAATAATTGAAAATAATTGAAAAAAATTATTAATAATTGAAAATAATTGAAAATAATGGAAAATAATTTAAAATAATTGAAAATAATTGAAAATAATTTAATATAATTGAAAATAATTGAAAATAATTGAAAATAATTGAAAATAATTGAAAATAATTGAAAATAATTGAAAATAATTGAAAATAATTGAAAATAATTGAAAATAATTAAAAATAATTGAAAATAATTGAAAATAATTGAAAATAATTGAAAATAATTGAAAATAATTGAAAATAATTGAAAATAATTGACAATAATTGAAAATAATTGAAAATAATTGAAAATAATTGACAATAATTGACAATAATTGATAAATAATTGAAAATAATTGAAAATAATTGAAAATAATTGAAAATAATTGAAAATAATTGAAAATAATTGAAAATAATTGAAAATAATTGACAATAATTTATAAATAATTGAAAATAATTAAAAATAATTGAAAATAATTGAAAATAATTGTAAATAATTGAAAATAATTGAAAATAATTGAAAATAATTGAAAATAATTGAAAATAATTAAAAATAATTGAAAATAATTGAAAATAATTGAAAATAATTGAAAATAATTGAAAATAATTGAAAATAATTGAAAATAATTGACAATAATTGAAAATAATTGAAAATAATTGAAAATAATTGACAATAATTGACAATAATTGATAAATAATTGAAAATAATTGAAAA
Source organism: Andrena bucephala (assembly GCA_947577245.1). Taxonomy (NCBI): domain Eukaryota; kingdom Metazoa; phylum Arthropoda; class Insecta; order Hymenoptera; family Andrenidae; genus Andrena; species Andrena bucephala. Next base: position 31,235,595 of record OX387716.1, on the reverse strand, counting down.
TAATTGAAAATAATTGAAAATAATTGAAAATAATTGAAAATAATTGAAAATAATTGAAAATAATTGACAATAATTTATAAATAATTGAAAATAATTAAAAATAATTGAAAATAATTGAAAATAATTGTAAATAATTGAAAATAATTGAAAAAAATTGAAAATAAATGAAAGTAATTGAAAATAATTGTAAATAATGGAAAATAATTGAAAATAGTTTAAAATAATTATAAATAATTGAAAATAATTGATAAATAGTTTAAAATAATTAAAATAATTATAAATAATTGAATATAATTGATAAATAATTGAAAATAATTGAAAATAATTGAAAATAATTGAAAATAATTGAAAATAATTATAAATAATTGAAAATAATTAATAAATAATTGAAAATAATTGAAAATAATTGAAAATAATTGAAAATAATTGAAAATAATTATAAATAATTGAAAATAATTGAAAATAATTGACAATAATTTATAAATAATTGAAAATAATTGACAATAATTTATAAATAATTGAAAATAATTGAAAATAACTGAAAATAATTGAAAATAATTGAAAATAATTGAAAATAATTGAAAATAATTGAAAATAATTATAAATAATTGAAAATAATTGAAAATAATTGACAATAATTTATAAATAATTGAAAATAATTGAAAATAATTGAAAATAATTGAAAATAATTGAAAATAATTGAAAATAATTGAAAATAATTGAAAATAAATGAAAATAATTGAAAATAATTATAAATAATTGAAAATAATTGAAAATAATTGACAATAATTTATAAATAATTGAAAATAATTGAAAATAATTGAAAATAATTGAAAATAATTGAAAAAATTGAAAATAATTGAAAAAAATTGAAAATAATTGAAAATAATTGAAAATAATTATAATAATTGAAAATAATTAATAAATAATTGAAAATAATTGAAAATAATTGAAAATAATTGAAAATAATTGAAAATAATTATAAATAATTGAAAATAATTGACAATAATTTATAAATAATTGAAAATAATTGAAAATAATTGACAATAATTTATAAATAATTGAAAATAATTGAAAATAATTGAAAATAATTGAAAATAATTAATAAATAATTGAAAATAATTGAAAATAATTGAAAATAATTGAAAATAATTGAAAATAATTGAAAATAATTGAAAATAATTGAAAATAATTGAAAATAATTGAAAATAATTGAAAATAATTGAAAATAATTGAAAATAATTGAAAATAATTGAAAATAATTGAAAATAATTGAAAATAATTGAAAATAATTGAAAATAATTGAAAATAATTGAAAATAATTGAAAATAATTGAAAATAATTGAAAATAATTGACAATAATTGAAAATAATTGAAAATAATTGAAAATAATTGACAATAATTGACAATAATTGATAAATAATTGAAAATAATTGAAAATAATTGAAAATAATTGAAAATAATTGAAAATAATTGAAAATAATTGAAAATAATTGAAAATAATTGAAAATAATTGAAAATAATTGAAAATAATTGAAAATAATTGAAAATAATTGAAAATAATTATAAATAATTGAAAATAATTTAAAATAATTGACAATAATTTATAAATAATTGAAAATAATTGAAAATAATTGAAAATAATTGAAAATAATTGAAAATAATTGAAAATAATTATAAATAATTGAAAATAATTGAAAATAATTGAAAATAATTGACAATAATTTATAAATAATTGAAAATAATTAAAAATAATTGAAAATAATTGAAAATAATTGTAGATAATTGAAAATAATTGAAAAAAATTGAAAATAAATGAAAGTAATTGAAAATAATTTAAAATAATTGTAAATAATGGAAAATAATTGAAAATAGTTTAAAATAATTATAAATAATTGAAAATAATTGATAAATAGTTTAAAATAAATAAAATAATTATAAATAATTGAATATAATTGATAAATAATTGAAAATAATTGAAAATAATTGAAAATAATTGAAAATAATTGAAAATAATTATAAATAATTGAAAATAATTAATAAATAATTGAAAATAATTGAAAATAATTGAAAATAATTTAAAATAATTGAAAATAATTGAAAATAATTGAAAATAATTGAAGATAATTGAAAATAATTGAAAATAATTGAAAATAATTGACAATAATTTATAAATAATTGAAAATAATTGAAAATAATTGAAAATAATTGAAAATAATTATAAATAATTGAAAATAATTGAAAATAATTTAAAATAATAGAAAATAATTATAAATAATTGAAAATAATTGAAAATAATTTATAAATAATTGAAAATAATTGAAAATAATTGAAAATAATTGAAAATAATTGAAAATAATTGAAAATAATTGAAAATAATTGAAAATAATTAACAATAATTGATAAATAATTGAAAATAATTGAAAATAACTGAAAATAATTGAAAATAATTGAAAATAATTGAAAATAAATGAAAATAATTATAAATAATTGAAAATAATTGACAATAATTTATAAATAATTGAAAATAATTAAAAATAATTGAAAATAATTGAAAATAATTGAAAATAATTGAAAATAATTTAAAATAATTGAAAATAAATGAAAGTAATTGAAAATAATTATAAATAATTGAAAATAATTGAAAATATTTTACAATAATTTATAAATAATTGAAAATAATTGAAAATAATTGAAAATAATTGAAAATAATTGAAAATAATTGAAAAAAATTGAAAATAATTGAAAAAAATTGAAAATAATTGAAAATAATTGAAAATAATTGAAAATAATTATAATAATTGAAAATAATTAATAAATAATTGAAAATAATTGAAAATAATTGAAAATAATTGAAAATAATTATAAATAATTGAAAATAATTGACAATAATTTATAAATAATTGAAAATAATTGAAAATAATTGACAATAATTTATAAATAATTGAAAATAATTGAAAATAATTGAAAATAATTGAAAATAATTGAAAATAATTGAAAATAATTGAAAATAATTATAAATAATTGAAAATAATTAATAAATAATTGAAAATAATTGAAAATAATTGAAAATAATTGAAAATAATTGAAAATAATTGAAAATAATTGAAAATAATTTAATATAATTGAAAATAATTGAAAATAATTGAAAATAATTGAAAATAATTGATAATAATTGAAAATAATTGAAAATAATTGAAAATAATTGAAAATAATTGAAAATAATTGAAAATAATTGAAAATAATTGAAAATAATTGAAAATAATTGAAAATAATTGAAAATAATTGAAAATAATTGACAATAATTGAAAATAATTGAAAATAATTATAAATAATTGAAAATAATTGAAAATAAATGACAATAATTTATAAATAATTGAAAATAATTGAAAATAATTGAAAATAATTGAAAATAATTGAAAATAATTGAAAATAATTGAAAAAAATTGAAAATAATTGAAAATAATTGAAAATAATTGAAAATAATTGTAAATAATTGAAAATAATTGATAATAATTTAAAATAATTGAAAATAATTATAAATAATTGAAAATAATTGAAAATAATTGAAAATAATTGACAATAATTTATAAATAATTGAAAATAATTGAAAATAATTGAAAATAATTGAAAATAATTGAAAATAATTGAAAATAATTATAAATAATTGAAAATAATTGAAAATAATTTAAAATAATAGAAAATAATTGAAAATAATTGAAAATAATTGACAATAATTTATAAATAATTGAAAATAATTGAAAATAATTGAAAATAATTGAAAATAATTGAAAATAATTGAAAATAATTGAAAATAATTGACAATAATTGATAAATAATTGAAAATAATTGAAAATAACTGAAAATAATTGAAAATAATTGAAAATAATTGAAAATAATTTAAAATAATTGAAAATAATTATAAATAATTGAATATAATTGATAAATAATTGAAAATAATTGAAAATAATTGAAAATAATTGAAAATAATTGAAAATAATTGAAAATAATTGAAAATAATTATAAATAATTGAAAATAATTAATAAATAATTGAAAATAATTGAAAATAATTGAAAATAATTGAAAATAATTGAAAATAATTTAAAATAATTGAAAATAATTATAAATAATTGAAAATAATTGAAAATAATTGACAATAATTTATAAATAATTGAAAATAATTGACAATAATTTATAAATAATTGAAAATAATTGAAAATAATTGAAAATAATTGAAAATAATTGAAAATAATTGAAAATAATTGAAAATAATTGAAGATAATTGAAAATAATTGAAAATAATTGAAAATAATTTACAATAATTTATAAATAATTGAAAATAATTGAAAATAATTATAAATAATTGAAAATAATTGAAAATAATTTAAAATAATAGAAAATAATTATTAATAATTGAAAATAATTGAAAATAATTTATAAATAATTGAAAATAATTGAAAATAATTGAAAATAATTGAAAATAATTGAAAATAATTGAAAATAATTGAAAATAATTGAAAATAATTGAAAATAATTGAAAATAATTGAAAATAATTGAAAATAATTGAAAATAATTGAAAATAATTGAAAATAATTGAAAATAATTGAAAATAATTTAATATAATTGAAAATAATTGAAAATAATTGAAAATAATTGAAAATAATTGAAAATAATTGAAAATAATTGAAAATAATTGAAAATAATTGAAAATAATTGAAAATAATTGAAAATAATTGAAAATAATTGAAAATAATTGACAATAATTGAAAATAATTGAAAATAATTGAAAATAATTGAAAATAATTTAAAATAATAGAAAATAATTATAAATAATTGAAAATAATTGAAAATAAATGACAATAATTTATAAATAATTGAAAATAATTGAAAATAATTGAAAATAATTGAAAATAATTGAAAATAATTGAAAATAATTGAAAAAAATTGAAAATAATTGAAAATAATTGAAAATAATTGAAAATAATTGTAAATAATTGAAAATAATTGATAATAATTTAAAATAATTGAAAATAATTATAAATAATTGAAAATAATTGAAAATAATTGAAAATAATTGACAATAATTTATAAATAATTGAAAATAATTGAAAATAATTGAAAATAATTGAAAATAATTATAAATAATTGAAAATAATTGAAAATAATTTAAAATAATAGAAAATAATTGAAAATAATTGAAAATAATTGACAATAATTTATAAATAATTGAAAATAATTGAAAATAATTGAAAATAATTGAAAATAATTGAAAATAATTGAAAATAATTGAAAATAATTGACAATAATTGATAAATAATTGAAAATAATTGAAAATAACTGAAAATAATTGAAAATAATTGAAAATAATTGAAAATAATTGAAAATAATTGAAAATAATTATAAATAATTGAATATAATTGAAAATAATTGAAAATAATTGAAAATAATTGAAAATAATTGAAAATAATTGAAAATAATTGAAAATAATTGAAAATAATTATAAATAATTGAAAATAATTAATAAATAATTGAAAATAATTGAAAATAATTGAAAATAATTGAAAATAATTGAAAATAATTTAAAATAATTGAAAATAATTATAAATAATTGAAAATAATTGACAATAATTTATAAATAATTGAAAATAATTGACAATAATTTATAAATAATTGAAAATAATTGAAAATAATTGAAAATAATTGAAAATAATTGAAAATAATTGAAAATAATTGAAGATAATTGAAAATAATTGAAAATAATTGAAAATAATTGACAATAATTTATAAATAATTGAAAATAATTGAAAATAATTGAAAATAATTATAAATAATTGAAAATAATTGAAAATAATTTAAAATAATAGAAAATAATTATAAATAATTGAAAATAATTGAAAATAATTTATAAATAATTGAAAATAATTGAAAATAATTGAAAATAATTGAAAATAATTGAAAATAATTGAAAATAATTGAAAATAATTGAAAATAATTGAAAATAATTGAAAATAATTGAAAATAATTGAAAATAATTGAAAATAATTGAAAATAATTGAAAAAATTGAAAATAATTGAAAATAATTGAAAATAATTGAAAATAATTGAAAATAATTGAAAATAATTGTAAATAATTGAAAATAATTGATAATAATTTAAAATAATTGAAAATAATTATAAATAATTGAAAATAATTGAGAATAATTGAAAATAATTGACAATAATTTATAAATAATTGAAAATAATTGAAAATAATTGAAAATAATAGAAAATAATTATAAATAATTGAAAATAATTTAAAATAATTGAAAATAATTGAAAATAATTATAAATAATTGAAAATAATTTAAAATAATTTAAAATAATAGAAAATAATTATAAATAATTGAAAATAATTGAAAATAATTGACAATAATTTATAAATAATTGAAAATAATTGAAAATAATTGAAAATAATTGAAAATAATTGAAAATAATTGAAAATAATTGAAAATAATTGACAATAATTGATAAATAATTGAAAATAATTGAAAATAACTGAAAATAATTGAAAATAATTGAAAATAATTGAAAATAATTTAAAATAATTGAAAATAATTATAAATAATTGAATATAATTGATAAATAATTGAAAATAATTGAAAATAATTGAAAATAATTGAAAATAATTGAAAATAATTGAAAATAATTGAAAATAATTATAAATAATTGAAAATAATTAATAAATAATTGAAAATAATTGAAAATAATTGAAAATAATTGAAAATAATTGAAAATAATTTAAAATAATTGAAAATAATTATAAATAATTGAAAATAATTGAAAATAATTGACAATAATTTATAAATAATTGAAAATAATTGACAATAATTTATAAATAATTGAAAATAATTGAAAATAATTGAAAATAATTGAAAATAATTGAAAATAATTGAAAATAATTGAAAATAATTGAAGATAATTGAAAATAATTGAAAATAATTGAAAATAATTTACAATAATTTATAAATAATTGAAAATAATTGAAAATAATTGAAAATAATTATAAATAATTGAAAATAATTGAAAATAATTTAAAATAATAGAAAATAATTATTAATAATTGAAAATAATTGAAAATAATTTATAAATAATTGAAAATAATTGAAAATAATTGAAAATAATTGAAAATAATTGAAAATAATTGAAAATAATTGAAAATAATTGAAAATAATTGAAAATAATTGAAAATAATTGAAAATAATTGAAAATAATTGAAAATAATTGAAAATAATTGAAAATAATTGAAAATAATTGAAAATAATTTAATATAATTGAAAATAATTGAAAATAATTGAAAATAATTGAAAATAATTGAAAATAATTGAAAATAATTGAAAATAATTGAAAAATAATTGAAAATAATTGAAAATAATTGAAAATAATTGAAAATAATTGAAAATAATTGAAAATAATTGAAAATAATTGACAATAATTGAAAATAATTGAAAATAATTGAAAATAATTGAAAATAATTTAAAATAATAGAAAATAATTATAAATAATTGAAAATAATTGAAAATAAATGACAATAATTTATAAATAATTGAAAATAATTGAAAATAATTGAAAATAATTGAAAATAATTGAAAATAATTGAAAATAATTGAAAAAAATTGAAAATAATTGAAAATAATTGAAAATAATTGAAAATAATTGTAAATAATTGAAAATAATTGATAATAATTTAAAATAATTGAAAATAATTATAAATAATGAAAATAATTGACAATAATTTATAAATAATTGAAAATAATTGAAAATAATTGAAAATAATTGAAAATAATTATAAATAATTGAAAATAATTGAAAATAATTTAAAATAATAGAAAATAATTGAAAATAATTGAAAATAATTGACAATAATTTATAAATAATTGAAAATAATTGAAAATAATTGAAAATAATTGAAAATAATTGAAAATAATTGAAAATAATTGAAAATAATTGACAATAATTGATAAATAATTGAAAATAATTGAAAATAACTGAAAATAATTGAAAATAATTGAAAATAATTGAAAATAATTGAAAATAATTGAAAATAATTATAAATAATTGAATATAATTGAAAATAATTGAAAATAATTGAAAATAATTGAAAATAATTGAAAATAATTGAAAATAATTGAAAATAATTATAAATAATTGAAAATAATTAATAAATAATTGAAAATAATTGAAAATAATTGAAAATAATTGAAAATAATTGAAAATAATTTAAAATAATTGAAAATAATTATAAATAATTGAAAATAATTGACAATAATTTATAAATAATTGAAAATAATTGACAATAATTTATAAATAATTGAAAATAATTGAAAATAATTGAAAATAATTGAAAATAATTGAAAATAATTGAAAATAATTGAAGATAATTGAAAATAATTGAAAATAATTGAAAATAATTGACAATAATTTATAAATAATTGAAAATAATTGAAAATAATTGAAAATAATTATAAATAATTGAAAATAATTGAAAATAATTTAAAATAATAGAAAATAATTATAAATAATTGAAAATAATTGAAAATAATTTATAAATAATTGAAAATAATTGAAAATAATTGAAAATAATTGAAAATAATTGAAAATAATTGAAAATAATTGAAAATAATTGAAAATAATTGAAAATAATTGAAAATAATTGAAAATAATTGAAAATAATTGAAAATAATTGAAAATAATTGAAAAAATTGAAAATAATTGAAAATAATTGAAAATAATTGAAAATAATTGAAAATAATTGAAAATAATTGTAAATAATTGAAAATAATTGATAATAATTTAAAATAATTGAAAATAATTATAAATAATTGAAAATAATTGAGAATAATTGAAAATAATTGACAATAATTTATAAATAACTGAAAATAATTGAAAATAATTGAAAATAATAGAAAATAATTATAAATAATTGAAAATAATTTAAAATAATTGAAAATAATTGAAAATAATTATAAATAATTGAAAATAATTTAAAATAATTTAAAATAATAGAAAATAATTATAAATAATTGAAAATAATTGAAAATAATTGACAATAATTTATAAATAATTGAAAATAATTGAAAATAATTGAAAATAATTGAAAATAATTGAAAATAATTGAAAATAATTGAAAATAATTGAAAATAATTGAAAATAATTGAAAATAATTGAAAATAATTGAAAATAATTGAAAATAATTGAAAATAATTGACAATAATTGATAAATAATTGAAAATAATTGAAAATAACTGAAAATAATTGAAAATAATTGGAAATAATTGAAAATAATTGAAAATAATTGACAATAATTGAAAATAATTGAAAATAATTTAAAATAATAGAAAATAATTATAAATAATTGAAAATAATTGAAAATAATTGAAAATAATTGAAAATAATTGACAATAATTTATAAATAATTGAGAATAATTGAAAATAATTGAAAATAATTGAAAATAATTGAAAATAATTGAAAATAATTATAAATAATTGAAAATAACTAATAAATAATTGAAAATAATTGAAAATAATTGAAAATAATTGAAAATAATTGAAAATAATTGATAAATAAGTAAAAATAATTGAAAATAATGATAAATAATTGAAAATAATTGAAAATAATTGATAAATAATTGAAAATAATTAAAATAATGATAAATAATTGAATATAATTGATAAATAATTGAAAATAATTGAAAATAAGTGAAAGTAATTATAAATAATTGAAAATAATTAATAAATAATTGAAAATAATTGAATATAATTGAAAATAATTGAAAATAATTGAAAATATTTGAAAAAAATTATTAATAATTGAAAATAATTGAAAATAATTGAAAATAATGGAAAATAATTTAAAATAATTGAAAATAATTGAAAATAATTTAATATAATTGAAAATAATTGAAAATAATTGAAAATAATTGAAAATAATTGAAAATAATTGAAAATAATTGAAAATAATTGAAAATAATTGAAAATAATTGAAAATAATTGAAAATAATTGAAAATAATTGAAAATAATTGAAAATAATTGACAATAATTGAAAATAATTGAAAATAATTGAAAATAATTGACAATAATTGACAATAATTGATAAATAATTGAAAATAATTGAAAATAATTGAAAATAATTGAAAATAATTGAAAATAATTGAAAATAATTGAAAATAATTGAAAATAATTGACAATAATTTATAAATAATTGAAAATAATTAAAAATAATTGAAAATAATTGAAAATAATTGTAAATAATTGAAAATAATTGAAAATAATTATAAATAATTGAAAATAATTGAAAATAATTGACAATAATTTATAAATAATTGAAAATAATTGACAATAATTTATAAATAATTGAAAATAATTGAAAATAACTGAAAATAATTGAAAATAATTGAAAATAATTGAAAATAATTCAAAATAATTATAAATAATTGAAAATAATTGAAAATAATTGACAATAATTTATAAATAATTGAAAATAATTGAAAATAATTGAAAATAATTGAAAATAATTGAAAATAATTGAAAATAATTGAAAATAATTGAAAATAAATGAAAATAATTGAAAATAATTATAAATAATTGAAAATAATTGAAAATAATTGACAATAATTTATAAATAATTGAAAATAATTGAAAATAATTGAAAAAATTGAAAATAATTGAAAAAAATTGAAAATAATTGAAAATAATTGAAAATAATTGAAAATAATTATAATAATTGAAAATAATTAATAAATAATTGAAAATAATTGAAAATAATTGAAAATAATTGAAAATAATTGAAAATAATTATAAATAATTGAAAATAATTGACAATAATTTATAAATAATTGAAAATAATTGACAATAATTTATAAATAATTGACAATAATTTATAAATAATTGAAAATAATTGAAAATAATTGAAAATAATTGAAAATAATTAATAAATAATTGAAAATAATTGAAAATAATTGAAAATAATTGAAAATAATTGAAAATAATTGAAAATAATTGAAAATAATTGAAAATAATTGAAAATAATTGAAAATAATTGAAAATAATTGAAAATAATTGAACATAATTGACAATAATTGAAAATAATTGAAAATAATTGAAAATAATTGACAATAATTGACAATAATTGATAAATAATTGAAAATAATTGAAAATAATTGAAAATAATTGAAAATAATTGAAAATAATTGAAAATAATTGAAAATAATTGAAAATAATTGAAAATAATTGAAAATAATTGAAAATAATTATAAATAATTGAAAATAATTTAAAATAATTGACAATAATTTATAAATAATTGAAAATAATTGAAAATAATTGAAAATAATTGAAAATAATTGAAAATAATTGAAAATAATTATAAATAATTGAAAATAATTGAAAATAATTGAAAATAATTGACAATAATTTATAAATAATTGAAAATAATTAAAAATAATTGAAAATAATTGAAAATAATTGTAAATAATTGAAAATAATTGAAAAAAATTGAAAATAAATGAAAGTAATTGAAAATAATTTAAAATAATTGTAAATAATGGAAAATAATTGAAAATAGTTTAAAATAATTATAAATAATTGAAAATAATTGATAAATAGTTTAAAATAATTAAAATAATTATAAATAATTGAATATAATTGATAAATAATTGAAAATAATTGAAAATAATTGAAAATAATTGAAAATAATTGAAAATAATTGAAAATAATTATAAATAATTGAAAATAATTAATAAATAATTGAAAATAATTGAAAATAATTGAAAATAATTGAAAATAATTGAAAATAATTTAAAATAATTGAAAATAATTGAAAATAATTGACAATAATTTATAAATAATTGAAAATAATTGACAATAATTTATAAATAATTGAAAATAATTGAAAATAATTGAAAATAATTGAAAATAATTGAAAATAATTGAAAATAATTGAAAATAATTGAAGATAATTGAAAATAATTGAAAATAATTGATAATAATTGACAATAATTTATAAATAATTGAAAATAATTGAAAATAATTGAAAATAATTGAAAATAATTATAAATAATTGAAAATAATTGAAAATAATTTAAAATAATAGAAAATAATTATAAATAATTGAAAATAATTGAAAATAATTTATAAATAATTGAAAATAATTGAAAATAATTGAAAATAATTGAAAATAATTGAAAATAATTGAAAATAATTAACAATAATTGATAAATAATTGAAAATAATTGAAAATAACTGAAAATAATTGAAAATAATTGAAAATAATTGAAAATAATTTAAAATAATTGAAAATAATTATAAATAATTGAATATAATTGATAAATAATTGAAAATAATTGAAAATAATTGAAAATAATTGAAAATAATTGAAAATAATTGAAAATAATTGAAAATAATTATAAATAATTGAAAATAATTAATAAATAATTGAAAATAATTGAAAATAATTGAAAATAATTGAAAATAATTTAAAATAATTGAAAATAATTATAAATAATTGAAAATAATTGAAAATAATTGACAATAATTTATAAATAATTGAAAATAATTGACAATAATTTATAAATAATTGAAAATAATTGAAAATAATTGAAAATAATTGAAAATAATTGAAAATAATTGAAAATAATTGAAAATAATTGAAGATAATTGAAAATAATTGAAAATAATTGAAAATAATTTACAATAATTTATAAATAATTGAAAATAATTGAAAATAATTGAAAATAATTATAAATAATTGAAAATAATTGAAAATAATTTAAAATAATAGAAAATAATTATTAATAATTGAAAATAATTGAAAATAATTTATAAATAATTGAAAATAATTGAAAATAATTGAAAATAATTGAAAATAATTGAAAATAATTGAAAATAATTGAAAATAATTGAAAATAATTGAAAATAATTGAAAATAATTGTAAATAATTGAAAATAATTGATAATAATTTAAAATAATTGAAAATAATTATAAATAATTGAAAATAATTGAAAATAATTGAAAATAATTGACAATAATTTATAAATAATTGAAAATAATTGAAAATAATTGAAAATAATTGAAAATAATTGAAAATAATTGAAAATAATTATAAATAATTGAAAATAATTGAAAATAATTTAAAATAATAGAAAATAATTGAAAATAATTGAAAATAATTGACAATAATTTATAAATAATTGAAAATAATTGAAAATAATTGAAAATAATTGAAAATAATTGAAAATAATTGAAAATAATTGAAAATAATTGACAATAATTGATAAATAATTGAAAATAATTGAAAATAACTGAAAATAATTGAAAATAATTGAAAATAATTGAAAATAATTTAAAATAATTGAAAATAATTATAAATAATTGAATATAATTGATAAATAATTGAAAATAATTGAAAATAATTGAAAATAATTGAAAATAATTGAAAATAATTGAAAATAATTGAAAATAATTATAAATAATTGAAAATAATTAATAAATAATTGAAAATAATTGAAAATAATTGAAAATAATTGAAAATAATTTAAAATAATTGAAAATAATTATAAATAATTGAAAATAATTGAAAATAATTGACAATAATTTATAAATAATTGAAAATAATTGACAATAATTTATAAATAATTGAAAATAATTGAAAATAATTGAAAATAATTGAAAATAATTGAAAATAATTGAAAATAATTGAAAATAATTGAAGATAATTGAAAATAATTGAAAATAATTGAAAATAATTTACAATAATTTATAAATAATTGAAAATAATTGAAAATAATTGAAAATAATTATAAATAATTGAAAATAATTGAAAATAATTTAAAATAATAGAAAATAATTATTAATAATTGAAAATAATTGAAAATAATTTATAAATAATTGAAAATAATTGAAAATAATTGAAAATAATTGAAAATAATTGAAAATAATTGAAAATAATTGAAAATAATTGAAAATAATTGAAAATAATTGAAAATAATTGAAAATAATTGAAAATAATTGAAAATAATTGAAAATAATTGAAAATAATTGAAAATAATTGAAAATAATTGAAAATAATTGAAAATAATTGAAAATAATTGAAAATAATTGAAAATAATTGAAAATAATTGACAATAATTGAAAATAATTGAAAATAATTGAAAATAATTGAAAATAATTTAAAATAATAGAAAATAATTATAAATAATTGAAAATAATTGAAAATAAATGACAATAATTTATAAATAATTGAAAATAATTGAAAATAATTGAAAATAATTGAAAATAATTGAAAATAATTGAAAATAATTGAAAAAAATTGAAAATAATTGAAAATAATTGAAAATAATTGAAAATAATTGTAAATAATTGAAAATAATTGATAATAATTTAAAATAATTGAAAATAATTATAAATAATTGAAAATAATTGAAAATAATTGAAAATAATTGACAATAATTTATAAATAATTGAAAATAATTGAAAATAATTGAAAATAATTGAAAATAATTATAAATAATTGAAAATAATTGAAAATAATTTAAAATAATAGAAAATAATTGAAAATAATTGAAAATAATTGACAATAATTTATAAATAATTGAAAATAATTGAAAATAATTGAAAATAATTGAAAATAATTGAAAATAATTGAAAATAATTGAAAATAATTGACAATAATTGATAAATAATTGAAAATAATTGAAAATAACTGAAAATAATTGAAAATAATTGAAAATAATTGAAAATAATTTAAAATAATTGAAAATAATTATAAATAATTGAATATAATTGAAAATAATTGAAAATAATTGAAAATAATTGAAAATAATTGAAAATAATTGAAAATAATTGAAAATAATTATAAATAATTGAAAATAATTAATAAATAATTGAAAATAATTGAAAATAATTGAAAATAATTGAAAATAATTGAAAATAATTTAAAATAATTGAAAATAATTATAAATAATTGAAAATAATTGAAAATAATTGACAATAATTTATAAATAATTGAAAATAATTGACAATAATTTATAAATAATTGAAAATAATTGAAAATAATTGAAAATAATTGAAAATAATTGAAAATAATTGAAAATAATTGAAGATAATTGAAAATAATTGAAAATAATTGAAAATAATTGACAATAATTTATAAATAATTGAAAATAATTGAAAATAATTGAAAATAATTATAAATAATTGAAAATAATTGAAAATAATTTAAAATAATAGAAAATAATTATAAATAATTGAAAATAATTGAAAATAATTTATAAATAATTGAAAATAATTGAAAATAATTGAAAATAATTGAAAATAATTGAAAATAATTGAAAATAATTGAAAATAATTGAAAATAATTGAAAATAATTGAAAATAATTGAAAATAATTGAAAATAATTGAAAATAATTGAAAATAATTGAAAATAATTGAAAATAATTGAAAAAATTGAAAATAATTGAAAATAATTGAAAATAATTGAAAATAATTGAAAATAATTGAAAATAATTGTAAATAATTGAAAATAATTGATAATAATTTAAAATAATTGAAAATAATTATAAATAATTGAAAATAATTGAGAATAATTGAAAATAATTGACAATAATTTATAAATAATTGAAAATAATTGAAAATAATTGAAAATAATAGAAAATAATTATAAATAATTGAAAATAATTTAAAATAATTGAAAATAATTGAAAATAATTATAAATAATTGAAAATAATTTAAAATAATTTAAAATAATAGAAAATAATTATAAATAATTGAAAATAATTGAAAATAATTGACAATAATTTATAAATAATTGAAAATAATTGAAAATAATTGAAAATAATTGAAAATAATTGAAAATAATTGAAAATAATTGAAAATAATTGAAAATAATTGAAAATAATTGAAAATAATTGAAAATAATTGAAAATAATTGAAAATAATTGAAAATAATTGAAAATAATTGAAAATAATTGACAATAATTGATAAATAATTGAAAATAATTGAAAATAACTGAAAATAATTGAAAATAATTGGAAATAATTGAAAATAATTGAAAATAATTGACAATAATTGAAAATAATTGAAAATAATTTAAAATAATAGAAAATAATTATAAATAATTGAAAATAATTGAAAATAATTGAAAATAATTGAAAATAATTGACAATAATTTATAAATAATTGAGAATAATTGAAAATAATTGAAAATAATTGAAAATAATTGAAAATAATTGAAAATAATTATAAATAATTGAAAATAATTAATAAATAATTGAAAATAATTGAAAATAATTGAAAATAATTGAAAATAATTGAAAATAATTGATAAATAAGTAAAAATAATTGAAAATAATGATAAATAATTGAAAATAATTGAAAATAATTGATAAATAATTGAAAATAATTAAAATAATGATAAATAATTGAATATAATTGATAAATAATTGAAAATAATTGAAAATAAGTGAAAGTAATTATAAATAATTGAAAATAATTAATAAATAATTGAAAATAATTGAATATAATTGAAAATAATTGAAAATAATTGAAAATAATTGAAAAAAATTATTAATAATTGAAAATAATTGAAAATAATTGAAAATAATGGAAAATAATTTAAAATAATTGAAAATAATTGAAAATAATTTAATATAATTGAAAATAATTGAAAATAATTGAAAATAATTGAAAATAATTGAAAATAATTGAAAATAATTGAAAATAATTGAAAATAATTGAAAATAATTGAAAATAATTGAAAATAATTGAAAATAATTGAAAATAATTGAAAATAATTGACAATAATTGAAAATAATTGAAAATAATTGAAAATAATTGACAATAATTGACAATAATTGATAAATAATTGAAAATAATTGAAAATAATTGAAAATAATTGAAAATAATTGAAAATAATTGAAAATAATTGAAAATAATTGAAAATAATTGACAATAATTTATAAATAATTGAAAATAATTAAAAATAATTGAAAATAATTGAAAATAATTGTAAATAATTGAAAATAATTGAAAATAATTATAAATAATTGAAAATAATTGAAAATAATTGACAATAATTTATAAATAATTGAAAATAATTGACAATAATTTATAAATAATTGAAAATAATTGAAAATAACTGAAAATAATTGAAAATAATTGAAAATAATTGAAAATAATTCAAAATAATTATAAATAATTGAAAATAATTGAAAATAATTGACAATAATTTATAAATAATTGAAAATAATTGAAAATAATTGAAAATAATTGAAAATAATTGAAAATAATTGAAAATAATTGAAAATAATTGAAAATAAATGAAAATAATTGAAAATAATTATAAATAATTGAAAATAATTGAAAATAATTGACAATAATTTATAAATAATTGAAAATAATTGAAAATAATTGAAAAAATTGAAAATAATTGAAAAAAATTGAAAATAATTGAAAATAATTGAAAATAATTGAAAATAATTATAATAATTGAAAATAATTAATAAATAATTGAAAATAATTGAAAATAATTGAAAATAATTGAAAATAATTGAAAATAATTATAAATAATTGAAAATAATTGACAATAATTTATAAATAATTGAAAATAATTGACAATAATTTATAAATAATTGAAAATAATTGAAAATAATTGAAAATAATTGAAAATAATTAATAAATAATTGAAAATAATTGAAAATAATTGAAAATAATTGAAAATAATTGAAAATAATTGAAAATAATTGAAAATAATTGAAAATAATTGAAAATAATTGAAAATAATTGAAAATAATTGAAAATAATTGAACATAATTGACAATAATTGAAAATAATTGAAAATAATTGAAAATAATTGACAATAATTGACAATAATTGATAAATAATTGAAAATAATTGAAAATAATTGAAAATAATTGAAAATAATTGAAAATAATTGAAAATAATTGAAAATAATTGAAAATAATTGAAAATAATTGAAAATAATTGAAAATAATTATAAATAATTGAAAATAATTTAAAATAATTGACAATAATTTATAAATAATTGAAAATAATTGAAAATAATTGAAAATAATTCAAAATAATTGAAAATAATTGAAAATAATTATAAATAATTGAAAATAATTGAAAATAATTGAAAATAATTGACAATAATTTATAAATAATTGAAAATAATTAAAAATAATTGAAAATAATTGAAAATAATTGTAAATAATTGAAAATAATTGAAAAAAATTGAAAATAAATGAAAGTAATTGAAAATAATTTAAAATAATTGTAAATAATGGAAAATAATTGAAAATAGTTTAAAATAATTATAAATAATTGAAAATAATTGATAAATAGTTTAAAATAATTAAAATAATTATAAATAATTGAATATAATTGATAAATAATTGAAAATAATTGAAAATAATTGAAAATAATTGAAAATAATTGAAAATAATTGAAAATAATTATAAATAATTGAAAATAATTAATAAATAATTGAAAATAATTGAAAATAATTGAAAATAATTGAAAATAATTGAAAATAATTTAAAATAATTGAAAATAATTGAAAATAATTGACAATAATTTATAAATAATTGAAAATAATTGACAATAATTTATAAATAATTGAAAATAATTGAAAATAATTGAAAATAATTGAAAATAATTGAAAATAATTGAAAATAATTGAAAATAATTGAAGATAATTGAAAATAATTGAAAATAATTGATAATAATTGACAATAATTTATAAATAATTGAAAATAATTGAAAATAATTGAAAATAATTGAAAATAATTATAAATAATTGAAAATAATTGAAAATAATTTAAAATAATAGAAAATAATTATAAATAATTGAAAATAATTGAAAATAATTTATAAATAATTGAAAATAATTGAAAATAATTGAAAATAATTGAAAATAATTGAAAATAATTGAAAATAATTAACAATAATTGATAAATAATTGAAAATAATTGAAAATAACTGAAAATAATTGAAAATAATTGAAAATAATTGAAAATAATTTAAAATAATTGAAAATAATTATAAATAATTGAATATAATTGATAAATAATTGAAAATAATTGAAAATAATTGAAAATAATTGAAAATAATTGAAAATAATTGAAAATAATTGAAAATAATTATAAATAATTGAAAATAATTAATAAATAATTGAAAATAATTGAAAATAATTGAAAATAATTGAAAATAATTTAAAATAATTGAAAATAATTATAAATAATTGAAAATAATTGAAAATAATTGACAATAATTTATAAATAATTGAAAATAATTGACAATAATTTATAAATAATTGAAAATAATTGAAAATAATTGAAAATAATTGAAAATAATTGAAAATAATTGAAAATAATTGAAAATAATTGAAGATAATTGAAAATAATTGAAAATAATTGAAAATAATTTACAATAATTTATAAATAATTGAAAATAATTGAAAATAATTGAAAATAATTATAAATAATTGAAAATAATTGAAAATAATTTAAAATAATAGAAAATAATTATTAATAATTGAAAATAATTGAAAATAATTTATAAATAATTGAAAATAATTGAAAATAATTGAAAATAATTGAAAATAATTGAAAATAATTGAAAATAATTGAAAATAATTGAAAATAATTGAAAATAATTGAAAATAATTGAAAATAATTGAAAATAATTGAAAATAATTGAAAATAATTGAAAATAATTGAAAATAATTTAATATAATTGAAAATAATTGAAAATAATTGAAAATAATTGAAAATAATTGAAAATAATTGAAAATAATTGAAAATAATTGAAAATAATTGAAAATAATTGAAAATAATTGAAAATAATTGAAAATAATTGAAAATAATTGAAAATAATTGACAATAATTGAAAATAATTGAAAATAATTGAAAATAATTGAAAATAATTTAAAATAATAGAAAATAATTATAAATAATTGAAAATAATTGAAAATAAATGACAATAATTTATAAATAATTGAAAATAATTGAAAATAATTGAAAATAATTGAAAATAATTGAAAATAATTGAAAATAATTGAAAAAAATTGAAAATAATTGAAAATAATTGAAAATAATTGAAAATAATTGTAAATAATTGAAAATAATTGATAATAATTTAAAATAATTGAAAATAATTATAAATAATTGAAAATAATTGAAAATAATTGAAAATAATTGACAATAATTTATAAATAATTGAAAATAATTGAAAATAATTGAAAATAATTGAAAATAATTATAAATAATTGAAAATAATTGAAAATAATTTAAAATAATAGAAAATAATTGAAAATAATTGAAAATAATTGACAATAATTTATAAATAATTGAAAATAATTGAAAATAATTGAAAATAATTGAAAATAATTGAAAATAATTGAAAATAATTGAAAATAATTGACAATAATTGATAAATAATTGAAAATAATTGAAAATAACTGAAAATAATTGAAAATAATTGAAAATAATTGAAAATAATTTAAAATAATTGAAAATAATTATAAATAATTGAATATAATTGAAAATAATTGAAAATAATTGAAAATAATTGAAAATAATTGAAAATAATTGAAAATAATTGAAAATAATTATAAATAATTGAAAATAATTAATAAATAATTGAAAATAATTGAAAATAATTGAAAATAATTGAAAATAATTGAAAATAATTTAAAATAATTGAAAATAATTATAAATAATTGAAAATAATTGAAAATAATTGACAATAATTTATAAATAATTGAAAATAATTGACAATAATTTATAAATAATTGAAAATAATTGAAAATAATTGAAAATAATTGAAAATAATTGAAAATAATTGAAAATAATTGAAGATAATTGAAAATAATTGAAAATAATTGAAAATAATTGACAATAATTTATAAATAATTGAAAATAATTGAAAATAATTGAAAATAATTATAAATAATTGAAAATAATTGAAAATAATTTAAAATAATAGAAAATAATTATAAATAATTGAAAATAATTGAAAATAATTTATAAATAATTGAAAATAATTGAAAATAATTGAAAATAATTGAAAATAATTGAAAATAATTGAAAATAATTGAAAATAATTGAAAATAATTGAAAATAATTGAAAATAATTGAAAATAATTGAAAATAATTGAAAATAATTGAAAATAATTGAAAATAATTGAAAATAATTGAAAATAATTGAAAAAATTGAAAATAATTGAAAATAATTGAAAATAATTGAAAATAATTGAAAATAATTGAAAATAATTGTAAATAATTGAAAATAATTGATAATAATTTAAAATAATTGAAAATAATTATAAATAATTGAAAATAATTGAGAATAATTGAAAATAATTGACAATAATTTATAAATAATTGAAAATAATTGAAAATAATTGAAAATAATAGAAAATAATTATAAATAATTGAAAATAATTTAAAATAATTGAAAATAATTGAAAATAATTATAAATAATTGAAAATAATTTAAAATAATTTAAAATAATAGAAAATAATTATAAATAATTGAAAATAATTGAAAATAATTGACAATAATTTATAAATAATTGAAAATAATTGAAAATAATTGAAAATAATTGAAAATAATTGAAAATAATTGAAAATAATTGAAAATAATTGAAAATAATTGAAAATAATTGAAAATAATTGAAAATAATTGAAAATAATTGAAAATAATTGAAAATAATTGACAATAATTGATAAATAATTGAAAATAATTGAAAATAACTGAAAATAATTGAAAATAATTGGAAATAATTGAAAATAATTGAAAATAATTGACAATAATTGAAAATAATTGAAAATAATTTAAAATAATAGAAAATAATTATAAATAATTGAAAATAATTGAAAATAATTGAAAATAATTGAAAATAATTGACAATAATTTATAAATAATTGAGAATAATTGAAAATAATTGAAAATAATTGAAAATAATTGAAAATAATTGAAAATAATTATAAATAATTGAAAATAATTAATAAATAATTGAAAATAATTGAAAATAATTGAAAATAATTGAAAATAATTGAAAATAATTGATAAATAAGTAAAAATAATTGAAAATAATGATAAATAATTGAAAATAATTGAAAATAATTGATAAAAAATTGAAAATAATTAAAATAATGATAAATAATTGAATATAATTGATAAATAATTGAAAATAATTGAAAATAAGTGAAAGTAATTATAAATAATTGAAAATAATTAATAAATAATTGAAAATAATTGAATATAATTGAAAATAATTGAAAATAATTGAAAATAATTGAAAAAAATTATTAATAATTGAAAATAATTGAAAATAATTGAAAATAATGGAAAATAATTTAAAATAATTGAAAATAATTGAAAATAATTTAATATAATTGAAAATAATTGAAAATAATTGAAAATAATTGAAAATAATTGAAAATAATTGAAAATAATTGAAAATAATTGAAAATAATTGAAAATAATTGAAAATAATTGAAAATAATTGAAAATAATTGAAAATAATTGAAAATAATTGACAATAATTGAAAATAATTGAAAATAATTGAAAATAATTGACAATAATTGACAATAATTGATAAATAATTGAAAATAATTGAAAATAATTGAAAATAATTGAAAATAATTGAAAATAATTGAAAATAATTGAAAATAATTGAAAATAATTGACAATAATTTATAAATAATTGAAAATAATTAAAAATAATTGAAAATAATTGAAAATAATTGTAAATAATTGAAAATAATTGAAAATAATTATAAATAATTGAAAATAATTGAAAATAATTGACAATAATTTATAAATAATTGAAAATAATTGACAATAATTTATAAATAATTGAAAATAATTGAAAATAACTGAAAATAATTGAAAATAATTGAAAATAATTGAAAATAATTCAAAATAATTATAAATAATTGAAAATAATTGAAAATAATTGACAATAATTTATAAATAATTGAAAATAATTGAAAATAATTGAAAATAATTGAAAATAATTGAAAATAATTGAAAATAATTGAAAATAATTGAAAATAAATGAAAATAATTGAAAATAATTATAAATAATTGAAAATAATTGAAAATAATTGACAATAATTTATAAATAATTGAAAATAATTGAAAATAATTGAAAAAATTGAAAATAATTGAAAAAAATTGAAAATAATTGAAAATAATTGAAAATAATTGAAAATAATTATAATAATTGAAAATAATTAATAAATAATTGAAAATAATTGAAAATAATTGAAAATAATTGAAAATAATTGAAAATAATTATAAATAATTGAAAATAATTGACAATAATTTATAAATAATTGAAAATAATTGACAATAATTTATAAATAATTGAAAATAATTGAAAATAATTGAAAATAATTGAAAATAATTAATAAATAATTGAAAATAATTGAAAATAATTGAAAATAATTGAAAATAATTGAAAATAATTGAAAATAATTGAAAATAATTGAAAATAATTGAAAATAATTGAAAATAATTGAAAATAATTGAAAATAATTGAAAATAATTGAAAATAATTGAAAATAATTGAAAATAATTGAAAATAATTGAACATAATTGACAATAATTGAAAATAATTGAAAATAATTGAAAATAATTGACAATAATTGACAATAATTGATAAATAATTGAAAATAATTGAAAATAATTGAAAATAATTGAAAATAATTGAAAATAATTGAAAATAATTGAAAATAATTGAAAATAATTGAAAATAATTGAAAATAATTGAAAATAATTATAAATAATTGAAAATAATTTAAAATAATTGACAATAATTTATAAATAATTGAAAATAATTGAAAATAATTGAAAATAATTGAAAATAATTGAAAATAATTGAAAATAATTATAAATAATTGAAAATAATTGAAAATAATTGAAAATAATTGACAATAATTTATAAATAATTGAAAATAATTAAAAATAATTGAAAATAATTGAAAATAATTGTAAATAATTGAAAATAATTGAAAAAAATTGAAAATAAATGAAAGTAATTGAAAATAATTTAAAATAATTGTAAATAATGGAAAATAATTGAAAATAGTTTAAAATAATTATAAATAATTGAAAATAATTGATAAATAGTTTAAAATAATTAAAATAATTATAAATAATTGAATATAATTGATAAATAATTGAAAATAATTGAAAATAATTGAAAATAATTGAAAATAATTGAAAATAATTATAAATAATTGAAAATAATTAATAAATAATTGAAAATAATTGAAAATAATTGAAAATAATTGAAAATAATTGAAAATAATTTAAAATAATTGAAAATAATTGAAAATAATTGACAATAATTTATAAATAATTGAAAATAATTGACAATAATTTATAAATAATTGAAAATAATTGAAAATAATTGAAAATAATTGAAAATAATTGAAAATAATTGAAAATAATTGAAAATAATTGAAGATAATTGAAAATAATTGAAAATAATTGATAATAATTGACAATAATTTATAAATAATTGAAAATAATTGAAAATAATTGAAAATAATTGAAAATAATTATAAATAATTGAAAATAATTGAAAATAATTTAAAATAATAGAAAATAATTATAAATAATTGAAAATAATTGAAAATAATTTATAAATAATTGAAAATAATTGAAAATAATTGAAAATAATTGAAAATAATTGAAAATAATTGAAAATAATTAACAATAATTGATAAATAATTGAAAATAATTGAAAATAACTGAAAATAATTGAAAATAATTGAAAATAATTGAAAATAAATGAAAATAATTATAAATAATTGAAAATAATTGACAATAATTTATAAATAATTGAAAATAATTGAAAATAATTGAAAATAATTGAAAATAATTGAAAATAATTGAAAATAATTGAAAATAATTGAAAATAAATGAAAATAATTATAAATAATTGAAAATAATTGAAAATATTTGACAATAATTTATAAATAATTGAAAATAATTGAAAATAATTGAAAATAATTGAAAATAATTGAAAATAATTGAAAATAATTGAAAATAATTGAAAAAAATTGAAAATAATTGAAAAAAATTGAAAATAATTGAAAATAATTGAAAATAATTATAATAATTGAAAATAATTAATAAATAATTGAAAATAATTGAAAATAATTGAAAATAATTATAAATAATTGAAAATAATTGACAATAATTTATAAATAATTGAAAATAATTGAAAATAATTGACAATAATTTATAAATAATTGAAAATAATTGAAAATAATTGAAGATAATTGAAAATAATTGAAAATAATTATAAATAATTGAAAATAATTAATAAATAATTGAAAATAATTGAAAATAATTGAAAATAATTGAAAATAATTGAAAATAATTGAAAATAATTGAAAATAATTTAATATAATTGAAAATAATTGAAAATAATTGAAAATAATTGAAAATAATTGAAAATAATTGAAAATAATTGAAAATAATTGAAAATAATTGAAAATAATTGAAAATAATTGAAAATAATTGAAAATAATTGAAAATAATTGAAAATAATTGAAAATAATTGACAATAATTGACAATAATTGAAAATAATTGAAAATAATTGAAAATAATTGAAAATAATTTAAAATAATAGAAAATAATTATAAATAATTGAAAATAATTGAAAATAAATGACAATAATTTATAAATAATTGAAAATAATTGAAAATAATTGAAAATAATTGAAAATAATTGAAAATAATTGAAAAAAATTGAAAATAATTGAAAATAATTGAAAATAATTGAAAATAATTGTAAATAATTGAAAATAATTGATAATAATTTAAAATAATTGAAAATAATTATAAATAACTGAAAATAATTGAAAATAATTGAAAATAATTGACAATAATTTATAAATAATTGAAAATAATTGAAAATAATTGAAAATAATTGAAAATAATTGAAAATAATTATAAATAATTGAAAATAATTGAAAATAATTTAAAATAATAGAAAAAATTGAAAATAATTGAAAATAATTGAAAATAATTGAAAATAATTGAAAATAATTGAAAATAATTGTAAATAATTGAAAATAATTGATAATAATTTAAAATAATTGAAAATAATTATAAATAATTGAAAATAATTGAGAATAATTGAAAATAATTGACAATAATTTATAAATAATTGAAAATAATTGAAAATAATTGAAAATAATAGAAAATAATTATAAATAATTGAAAATAATTTAAAATAATTGAAAATAATTGAAAATAATTATAAATAATTGAAAATAATTTAAAATAATTTAAAATAATAGAAAATAATTATAAATAATTGAAAATAATTGAAAATAATTGACAATAATTTATAAATAATTGAAAATAATTGAAAATAATTGAAAATAATTGAAAATAATTGAAAATAATTGAAAATAATTGAAAATAATTGAAAATAATTGAAAATAATTGAAAATAATTGAAAATAATTGAAAATAATTGAAAATAATTGAAAATAATTGACAATAATTGATAAATAATTGAAAATAATTGAAAATAACTGAAAATAATTGAAAATAATTGGAAATAATTGAAAATAATTGAAAATAATTGACAATAATTGAAAATAATTGAAAATAATTTAAAATAATAGAAAATAATTATAAATAATTGAAAATAATTGAAAATAATTGAAAATAATTGAAAATAATTGACAATAATTTATAAATAATTGAGAATAATTGAAAATAATTGAAAATAATTGAAAATAATTGAAAATAATTGAAAATAATTATAAATAATTGAAAATAATTAATAAATAATTGAAAATAATTGAAAATAATTGAAAATAATTGAAAATAATTGAAAATAATTGATAAATAAGTAAAAATAATTGAAAATAATGATAAATAATTGAAAATAATTGAAAATAATTGATAAATAATTGAAAATAATTAAAATAATGATAAATAATTGAATATAATTGATAAATAATTGAAAATAATTGAAAATAAGTGAAAGTAATTATAAATAATTGAAAATAATTAATAAATAATTGAAAATAATTGAATATAATTGAAAATAATTGAAAATAATTGAAAATAATTGAAAAAAATTATTAATAATTGAAAATAATTGAAAATAATTGAAAATAATGGAAAATAATTTAAAATAATTGAAAATAATTGAAAATAATTTAATATAATTGAAAATAATTGAAAATAATTGAAAATAATTGAAAATAATTGAAAATAATTGAAAATAATTGAAAATAATTGAAAATAATTGAAAATAATTGAAAATAATTGAAAATAATTGAAAATAATTGAAAATAATTGAAAATAATTGACAATAATTGAAAATAATTGAAAATAATTGAAAATAATTGACAATAATTGACAATAATTGATAAATAATTGAAAATAATTGAAAATAATTGAAAATAATTGAAAATAATTGAAAATAATTGAAAATAATTGAAAATAATTGAAAATAATTGACAATAATTTATAAATAATTGAAAATAATTAAAAATAATTGAAAATAATTGAAAATAATTGTAAATAATTGAAAATAATTGAAAATAATTATAAATAATTGAAAATAATTGAAAATAATTGACAATAATTTATAAATAATTGAAAATAATTGACAATAATTTATAAATAATTGAAAATAATTGAAAATAACTGAAAATAATTGAAAATAATTGAAAATAATTGAAAATAATTCAAAATAATTATAAATAATTGAAAATAATTGAAAATAATTGACAATAATTTATAAATAATTGAAAATAATTGAAAATAATTGAAAATAATTGAAAATAATTGAAAATAATTGAAAATAATTGAAAATAATTGAAAATAAATGAAAATAATTGAAAATAATTATAAATAATTGAAAATAATTGAAAATAATTGACAATAATTTATAAATAATTGAAAATAATTGAAAATAATTGAAAAAATTGAAAATAATTGAAAAAAATTGAAAATAATTGAAAATAATTGAAAATAATTGAAAATAATTATAATAATTGAAAATAATTAATAAATAATTGAAAATAATTGAAAATAATTGAAAATAATTGAAAATAATTGAAAATAATTATAAATAATTGAAAATAATTGACAATAATTTATAAATAATTGAAAATA
Source organism: Andrena bucephala (assembly GCA_947577245.1). Taxonomy (NCBI): domain Eukaryota; kingdom Metazoa; phylum Arthropoda; class Insecta; order Hymenoptera; family Andrenidae; genus Andrena; species Andrena bucephala. The sequence goes on along the minus strand of OX387716.1, from coordinate 31,207,390 downwards.
ATTGACAATAATTTATAAATAATTGAAAATAATTGAAAATAATTGAAAATAATTGAAAATAATTAATAAATAATTGAAAATAATTGAAAATAATTGAAAATAATTGAAAATAATTGAAAATAATTGAAAATAATTGAAAATAATTGAAAATAATTGAAAATAATTGAAAATAATTGAAAATAATTGAAAATAATTGAAAATAATTGAAAATAATTGAAAATAATTGAAAATAATTGAAAATAATTGAACATAATTGACAATAATTGAAAATAATTGAAAATAATTGAAAATAATTGACAATAATTGACAATAATTGATAAATAATTGAAAATAATTGAAAATAATTGAAAATAATTGAAAATAATTGAAAATAATTGAAAATAATTGAAAATAATTGAAAATAATTGAAAATAATTGAAAATAATTGAAAATAATTATAAATAATTGAAAATAATTTAAAATAATTGACAATAATTTATAAATAATTGAAAATAATTGAAAATAATTGAAAATAATTGAAAATAATTGAAAATAATTGAAAATAATTATAAATAATTGAAAATAATTGAAAATAATTGAAAATAATTGACAATAATTTATAAATAATTGAAAATAATTAAAAATAATTGAAAATAATTGAAAATAATTGTAAATAATTGAAAATAATTGAAAAAAATTGAAAATAAATGAAAGTAATTGAAAATAATTTAAAATAATTGTAAATAATGGAAAATAATTGAAAATAGTTTAAAATAATTATAAATAATTGAAAATAATTGATAAATAGTTTAAAATAATTAAAATAATTATAAATAATTGAATATAATTGATAAATAATTGAAAATAATTGAAAATAATTGAAAATAATTGAAAATAATTGAAAATAATTATAAATAATTGAAAATAATTAATAAATAATTGAAAATAATTGAAAATAATTGAAAATAATTGAAAATAATTGAAAATAATTTAAAATAATTGAAAATAATTGAAAATAATTGACAATAATTTATAAATAATTGAAAATAATTGACAATAATTTATAAATAATTGAAAATAATTGAAAATAATTGAAAATAATTGAAAATAATTGAAAATAATTGAAAATAATTGAAAATAATTGAAGATAATTGAAAATAATTGAAAATAATTGATAATAATTGACAATAATTTATAAATAATTGAAAATAATTGAAAATAATTGAAAATAATTGAAAATAATTATAAATAATTGAAAATAATTGAAAATAATTTAAAATAATAGAAAATAATTATAAATAATTGAAAATAATTGAAAATAATTTATAAATAATTGAAAATAATTGAAAATAATTGAAAATAATTGAAAATAATTGAAAATAATTGAAAATAATTAACAATAATTGATAAATAATTGAAAATAATTGAAAATAACTGAAAATAATTGAAAATAATTGAAAATAATTGAAAATAAATGAAAATAATTATAAATAATTGAAAATAATTGACAATAATTTATAAATAATTGAAAATAATTGAAAATAATTGAAAATAATTGAAAATAATTGAAAATAATTGAAAATAATTGAAAATAATTGAAAATAAATGAAAATAATTATAAATAATTGAAAATAATTGAAAATATTTGACAATAATTTATAAATAATTGAAAATAATTGAAAATAATTGAAAATAATTGAAAATAATTGAAAATAATTGAAAATAATTGAAAATAATTGAAAATAATTGAAAATAATTGAAAAAAATTGAAAATAATTGAAAAAAATTGAAAATAATTGAAAATAATTGAAAATAATTATAATAATTGAAAATAATTAATAAATAATTGAAAATAATTGAAAATAATTGAAAATAATTATAAATAATTGAAAATAATTGACAATAATTTATAAATAATTGAAAATAATTGAAAATAATTGACAATAATTTATAAATAATTGAAAATAATTGAAAATAATTGAAGATAATTGAAAATAATTGAAAATAATTATAAATAATTGAAAATAATTAATAAATAATTGAAAATAATTGAAAATAATTGAAAATAATTGAAAATAATTGAAAATAATTGAAAATAATTGAAAATAATTTAATATAATTGAAAATAATTGAAAATAATTGAAAATAATTGAAAATAATTGAAAATAATTGAAAATAATTGAAAATAATTGAAAATAATTGAAAATAATTGAAAATAATTGAAAATAATTGAAAATAATTGAAAATAATTGAAAATAATTGAAAATAATTGACAATAATTGACAATAATTGAAAATAATTGAAAATAATTGAAAATAATTGAAAATAATTTAAAATAATAGAAAATAATTATAAATAATTGAAAATAATTGAAAATAAATGACAATAATTTATAAATAATTGAAAATAATTGAAAATAATTGAAAATAATTGAAAATAATTGAAAATAATTGAAAAAAATTGAAAATAATTGAAAATAATTGAAAATAATTGAAAATAATTGTAAATAATTGAAAATAATTGATAATAATTTAAAATAATTGAAAATAATTATAAATAACTGAAAATAATTGAAAATAATTGAAAATAATTGACAATAATTTATAAATAATTGAAAATAATTGAAAATAATTGAAAATAATTGAAAATAATTGAAAATAATTATAAATAATTGAAAATAATTGAAAATAATTTAAAATAATAGAAAATAATTGAAAATAATTGAAAATAATTGACAATAATTTATAAATAATTGAAAATAATTGAAAATAATTGAAAATAATTGAAAATAATTGAAAATAATTGAAAATAATTGAAAATAATTGACAATAATTGATAAATAATTGAAAATAATTGAAAATAACTGAAAATAATTGAAAATAATTGAAAATAATTGAAAATAATTTAAAATAATTGAAAATAATTATAAATAATTGAATATAATTGATAAATAATTGAAAATAATTGAAAATAATTGAAAATAATTGAAAATAATTGAAAATAATTGAAAATAATTATAAATAATTGAAAATAATTAATAAATAATTGAAAATAATTGAAAATAATTGAAAATAATTGAAAATAATTGAAAATAATTTAAAATAATTGAAAATAATTATAAATAATTGAAAATAATTGAAAATAATTGACAATAATTTATAAATAATTGAAAATAATTGACAATAATTTATAAATAATTGAAAATAATTGAAAATAATTGAAAATAATTGAAAATAATTGAAAATAATTGAAAATAATTGAAGATAATTGAAAATAATTGAAAATAATTGAAAATAATTGACAATAATTTATAAATAATTGAAAATAATTGAAAATAATTGAAAATAATTATAAATAATTGAAAATAATTGAAAATAATTTAAAATAATAGAAAATAATTATAAATAATTGAAAATAATTGAAAATAATTTATAAATAATTGAAAATAATTGAAAATAATTGAAAATAATTGAAAATAATTGAAAATAATTGAAAATAATTGAAAATAATTGAAAATAATTGAAAATAATTGAAAATAATTGAAAATAATTGAAAATAATTGAAAATAATTGAAAATAATTGAAAATAATTAACAATAATTGATAAATAATTGAAAATAATTGAAAATAACTGAAAATAATTGAAAATAATTGAAAATAATTGAAAATAATTTAAAATAATTGAAAATAATTATAAATAATTGAAAAAAATTGAAAATAATTGAAAATAATTGAAAATAATTGAAAATAATTTAAAATAATTGAAAATAATTGAAAATAATTGACAATAATATATAAATAATTGAAAATAATTGAAAATAATTATAAATAATTGAAAATAATTGACAATAATTTATAAATAATTGAAAATAATTGACAATAATTTATAAATAATTGAAGATAATTGAAAATAATTGAAAATAATTGAAAATAATTGAAAATAATTGAAGATATTTGAAAATAATTGAAAATAATTATAAATAATTGAAAATAATTAATAAATAATTGAAAATAATTGAAAATAATTGAAAATAATTGAAAATAATTGAAAATAATTGAAAATAATTGAAAATAATTTATAAATAATTGAAAATAATTGAAAATAATTGAAAATAATTGAAAATAATTGAAAATAATTGAAAATAATTAACAATAATTGATAAATAATTGAAAATAATTGAAAATAACTGAAAATAATTGAAAATAATTGAAAATAATTGAAAATAAATGAAAATAATTATAAATAATTGAAAATAATTGACAATAATTTATAAATAATTGAAAATAATTGAAAATAATTGAAAATAATTGAAAATAATTGAAAATAATTGAAAATAATTGAAAATAATTGAAAATAAATGAAAATAATTATAAATAATTGAAAATAATTGAAAATATTTGACAATAATTTATAAATAATTGAAAATAATTGAAAATAATTGAAAATAATTGAAAATAATTGAAAATAATTGAAAATAATTGAAAATAATTGAAAAAAATTGAAAATAATTGAAAAAAATTGAAAATAATTGAAAATAATTGAAAATAATTATAATAATTGAAAATAATTAATAAATAATTGAAAATAATTGAAAATAATTGAAAATAATTATAAATAATTGAAAATAATTGACAATAATTTATAAATAATTGAAAATAATTGAAAATAATTGACAATAATTTATAAATAATTGAAAATAATTGAAAATAATTGAAGATAATTGAAAATAATTAAAAATAATTATAAATAATTGAAAATAATTAATAAATAATTGAAAATAATTGAAAATAATTGAAAATAATTGAAAATAATTGAAAATAATTGAAAATAATTGAAAATAATTTAATATAATTGAAAATAATTGAAAATAATTGAAAATAATTGAAAATAATTGAAAATAATTGAAAATAATTGAAAATAATTGAAAATAATTGAAAATAATTGAAAATAATTGAAAATAATTGAAAATAATTGAAAATAATTGAAAATAATTGAAAATAATTGAAAATAATTGAAAATAATTGACAATAATTGAAAATAATTGAAAATAATTGAAAATAATTGAAAATAATTTAAAATAATAGAAAATAATTATAAATAATTGAAAATAATTGAAAATAAATGACAATAATTTATAAATAATTGAAAATAATTGAAAATAATTGAAAATAATTGAAAATAATTGAAAATAATTGAAAAAAATTGAAAATAATTGAAAATAATTGAAAATAATTGAAAATAATTGTAAATAATTGAAAATAATTGATAATAATTTAAAATAATTGAAAATAATTATAAATAATTGAAAATAATTGAAAATAATTGAAAATAATTGACAATAATTTATAAATAATTGAAAATAATTGAAAATAATTGAAAATAATTGAAAATAATTGAAAATAATTATAAATAATTGAAAATAATTGAAAATAATTTAAAATAATAGAAAATAATTGAAAATAATTGAAAATAATTGACAATAATTTATAAATAATTGAAAATAATTGAAAATAATTGAAAATAATTGAAAATAATTGAAAATAATTGAAAATAATTGAAAATAATTGACAATAATTGATAAATAATTGAAAATAATTGAAAATAACTGAAAATAATTGAAAATAATTGAAAATAATTGAAAATAATTTAAAATAATTGAAAATAATTATAAATAATTGAATATAATTGATAAATAATTGAAAATAATTGAAAATAATTGAAAATAATTGAAAATAATTGAAAATAATTGAAAATAATTATAAATAATTGAAAATAATTAATAAATAATTGAAAATAATTGAAAATAATTGAAAATAATTGAAAATAATTGAAAATAATTTAAAATAATTGAAAATAATTATAAATAATTGAAAATAATTGAAAATAATTGACAATAATTTATAAATAATTGAAAATAATTGACAATAATTTATAAATAATTGAAAATAATTGAAAATAATTGAAAATAATTGAAAATAATTGAAGATAATTGAAAATAATTGAAAATAATTGAAAATAATTGACAATAATTTATAAATAATTGAAAATAATTGAAAATAATTGAAAATAATTATAAATAATTGAAAATAATTGAAAATAATTTAAAATAATAGAAAATAATTATAAATAATTGAAAATAATTGAAAATAATTTATAAATAATTGAAAATAATTGAAAATAATTGAAAATAATTGAAAATAATTGAAAATAATTGAAAATAATTGAAAATAATTTAAAATAATTGAAAATAATTGAAAATAATTGAAAATAATTGAAAATAATTGAAAATAATTAACAATAATTGATAAATAATTGAAAATAATTGAAAATAACTGAAAATAATTGAAAATAATTGAAAATAATTGAAAATAATTTAAAATAATTGAAAATAATTATAAATAATTGAAAATAATTGACAATAATTTATAAATAATTGATAATAATTGAAAATAATTGAAAATAATTGAAAATAATTGAAAATAATTGAAAATAATTGAAAATAAATGAAAATAATTGAAAATAATTATAAATAATTGAAAATAATTGAAAATAATTGACAATAATTTATAAATAATTGAAAATAATTGAAAATAATTGAAAATAATTGAAAATAATTGAAAATAATTGAAAATAATTGAAAATAATTGAAAAAAATTGAAAATAATTGAAAAAAATTGAAAATAATTGAAAATAATTGAAAATAATTGAAAATAATTGAAAATAATTATAATAATTGAAAATAATTGAAAATAATTGAAAAAAATTGAAAATAATTGAAAAAAATTGAAAATAATTGAAAATAATTGAAAATAAATATAATAATTGAAAATAATTGACAATAATTTATAAATAATTGAAAATAATTGAAAATAATTGAAAATAATTGAAAATAATTGAAAATAATTGAAGATATTTGAAAATAATTGAAAATAATTATAAATAATTGAAAATAATTAATAAATAATTGAAAATAATTGAAAATAATTGAAAATAATTGAAAATAATTGAAAATAATTGAAAATAATTGAAAATAATTTAATATAATTGAAAATAATTGAAAATAATTGAAAATAATTGAAAATAATTGAAAATAATTGAAAATAATTGAAAATAATTGAAAATAATTGAAAATAATTGAAAATAATTGAAAATAATTGAAAATAATTGAAAATAATTGAAAATAATTGAAAATAATTGAAAATAATTGACAATAATTGAAAATAATTGAAAATAATTGAAAATAATTGAAAATAATTGAAAATAATTTAAAATAATAGAAAATAATTATAAATAATTGAAAATAATTGAAAACAAATGACAATAATTTATAAATAATTGAAAATAATTGAAAATAATTGAAAATAATTGAAAATAATTGAAAATAATTGAAAATAATTGAAAATAATTGAAAATAATTGAAAATAATTGAAAATAATTGAAAATAATTGAAAATAATTGAAAAAAATTGAAAATAATTGAAAATAATTGAAAATAATTGAGAATAATTGTAAATAATTGAAAATAATTGATAATAATTTAAAATAATTGAAAATAATTATAAATAATTGAAAATAATTGAAAATAATTGAAAATAATTGACAATAATTTATAAATAATTGAAAATAATTGAAAATAATTGAAAATAATTGAAAATAATTGATAAATAAGTAAAAATAATTGAAAATAATGATAAATAATTGAAAATAATTGATAAATAATTGAAAATAATTGAAAATAATTGAAAATAATTGAAAATAATTGAAAATAATTGAAAATAATTGAAAATAATTGAAAATAATTGACAATAATTGACAATAATTGATAAATAATTGAAAATAATTGAAAATAACTGAAAATAATTGAAAATAATTGAAAATAATTGAAAATAATTTAAAATAATTGAAAATAATTATAAATAATTGAAAATAATTGAAAATAATTGACAATAATTTATAAATAATTGAAAATAATTGAAAATAATTGAAAATAATTGAAAATAATTGAAAATAATTGAAAATAAATGAAAATAATTGAAAATAATTATAAATATTTGAAAATAATTGAAAATAACTGACAATAATTTATAAATAATTGAAAATAATTGAAAATAATTGAAAATAATTGAAAATAATTGAAAATAATTGAAAATAATTGAAAATAATTGAAAATAATTGAAAAAAATTGAAAATAATTGAAAAAAATTGAAAATAATTGAAAATAATTGAAAATAAATATAATAATTGAAAATAATTAATAAATAATTGAAAATAATTGAAAATAATTGAAAATAATTGAAAATAATTTAAAATAATTGAAAATAATTATAAATAATTGAAAATAATTGAAAATAACTTAATATAATTGAAAATAATTGAAAATAACTGAAAATAATTGAAAATAATTGAAAATAATTGAAAATAATTGAAAATAATTATAAATAATTGAAAATAATTGAAAATAATTGACAATAATTTATAAATAATTGAAAATAATTGAAAATAATTGAAAATAATTGAAAATAATTGAAAATAATTGAAAATAATTGAAAATAAATGAAAATAATTGAAAATAATTATAAATAATTGAAAATAATTGAAAATAATTGACAATAATTTATAAATAATTGAAAATAATTGAAAATAATTGAAAATAATTGAAAATAATTGAAAATAATTGAAAAAATTGAAAATAATTGAAAAAATTGAAAATAATTGAAAATAATTGAAAATAATTGAAAATAATTATAATAATTGAAAATAATTAATAAATAATTGAAAATAATTGAAAATAATTGAAAATAATTGAAAATAATTGAAAATAATTATAAATAATTGAAAATAATTGACAATAATTTATAAATAATTGAAAATAATTGAAAATAATTGACAATAATTTATAAATAATTGAAAATAATTGAAAATAATTGAAAATAATTAAAAAAAATTAATAAATAATTGAAAATAATTGAAAATAATTGAAAATAATTGAAAATAATTGAAAATAATTGAAAATAATTGAAAATAATTGAAAATAATTGAAAATAATTGAAAATAATTGAAAATAATTGAAAATAATTGAAAATAATTGAAAATAATTGAAAATAATTGAAAATAATTGAAAATAATTGAAAATAATTGAAAATAATTGACAATAATTGAAAATAATTGAAAATAATTGAAAATAAATGACAATAATTGACAATAATTGATAAATAATTGAAAATAATTGAAAATAATTGAAAATAATTGAAAATAATTGAAAATAATTGAAAATAATTGAAAATAATTGAAAATAATTGAAAATAATTGAAAATAATTATAAATAATTGAAAATAATTTAAAATAATTGAAAATAATTGAAAATAATTGAAAATAATTTAAAATAATTGAAAATAATTGAAAATAATTGAAAATAATTGAAAATAATTGAAAATAATTAACAATAATTGATAAATAATTGAAAATAATTGAAAATAACTGAAAATAATTGAAAATAATTGAAAATAATTGAAAATAATTTAAAATAATTGAAAATAATTATAAATAATTGAAAATAATTGACAATAATTTATAAATAATTGATAATAATTGAAAATAATTGAAAATAATTGAAAATAATTGAAAATAATTGAAAATAATTGAAAATAAATGAAAATAATTGAAAATAATTATAAATAATTGAAAATAATTGAAAATAATTGACAATAATTTATAAATAATTGAAAATAATTGAAAATAATTGAAAATAATTGAAAATAATTGAAAATAATTGAAAATAATTGAAAATAATTGAAAAAAATTGAAAATAATTGAAAAAAATTGAAAATAATTGAAAATAATTGAAAATAATTGAAAATAATTGAAAATAATTGAAAATAATTATAATAATTGAAAATAATTGAAAATAATTGAAAAAAATTGAAAATAATTGAAAAAAATTGAAAATAATTGAAAATAATTGAAAATAAATATAATAATTGAAAATAATTGACAATAATTTATAAATAATTGAAAATAATTGAAAATAATTGAAAATAATTGAAAATAATTGAAAATAATTGAAGATATTTGAAAATAATTGAAAATAATTATAAATAATTGAAAATAATTAATAAATAATTGAAAATAATTGAAAATAATTGAAAATAATTGAAAATAATTGAAAATAATTGAAAATAATTGAAAATAATTTAATATAATTGAAAATAATTGAAAATAATTGAAAATAATTGAAAATAATTGAAAATAATTGAAAATAATTGAAAATAATTGAAAATAATTGAAAATAATTGAAAATAATTGAAAATAATTGAAAATAATTGAAAATAATTGAAAATAATTGAAAATAATTGAAAATAATTGACAATAATTGAAAATAATTGAAAATAATTGAAAATAATTGAAAATAATTGAAAATAATTTAAAATAATAGAAAATAATTATAAATAATTGAAAATAATTGAAAACAAATGACAATAATTTATAAATAATTGAAAATAATTGAAAATAATTGAAAATAATTGAAAATAATTGAAAATAATTGAAAATAATTGAAAATAATTGAAAATAATTGAAAATAATTGAAAATAATTGAAAATAATTGAAAATAATTGAAAAAAATTGAAAATAATTGAAAATAATTGAAAATAATTGAGAATAATTGTAAATAATTGAAAATAATTGATAATAATTTAAAATAATTGAAAATAATTATAAATAATTGAAAATAATTGAAAATAATTGAAAATAATTGAAAATAATTGAAAATAATTGACAATAATTTATAAATAATTGAAAATAATTGAAAATAATTGAAAATAATTGAAAATAATTGATAAATAAGTAAAAATAATTGAAAATAATGATAAATAATTGAAAATAATTGATAAATAATTGAAAATAATTGAAAATAATTGAAAATAATTGAAAATAATTGAAAATAATTGAAAATAATTGAAAATAATTGAAAATAATTGACAATAATTGACAATAATTGATAAATAATTGAAAATAATTGAAAATAACTGAAAATAATTGAAAATAATTGAAAATAATTGAAAATAATTTAAAATAATTGAAAATAATTATAAATAATTGAAAATAATTGAAAATAATTGACAATAATTTATAAATAATTGAAAATAATTGAAAATAATTGAAAATAATTGAAAATAATTGAAAATAATTGAAAATAAATGAAAATAATTGAAAATAATTATAAATATTTGAAAATAATTGAAAATAACTGACAATAATTTATAAATAATTGAAAATAATTGAAAATAATTGAAAATAATTGAAAATAATTGAAAATAATTGAAAATAATTGAAAATAATTGAAAATAATTGAAAAAAATTGAAAATAATTGAAAAAAATTGAAAATAATTGAAAATAATTGAAAATAAATATAATAATTGAAAATAATTAATAAATAATTGAAAATAATTGAAAATAATTGAAAATAATTGAAAATAATTTAAAATAATTGAAAATAATTATAAATAATTGAAAATAATTGAAAATAACTTAATATAATTGAAAATAATTGAAAATAACTGAAAATAATTGAAAATAATTGAAAATAATTGAAAATAATTGAAAATAATTATAAATAATTGAAAATAATTGAAAATAATTGACAATAATTTATAAATAATTGAAAATAATTGAAAATAATTGAAAATAATTGAAAATAATTGAAAATAATTGAAAATAATTGAAAATAAATGAAAATAATTGAAAATAATTATAAATAATTGAAAATAATTGAAAATAATTGACAATAATTTATAAATAATTGAAAATAATTGAAAATAATTGAAAATAATTGAAAATAATTGAAAATAATTGAAAAAATTGAAAATAATTGAAAAAATTGAAAATAATTGAAAATAATTGAAAATAATTGAAAATAATTATAATAATTGAAAATAATTAATAAATAATTGAAAATAATTGAAAATAATTGAAAATAATTGAAAATAATTGAAAATAATTATAAATAATTGAAAATAATTGACAATAATTTATAAATAATTGAAAATAATTGAAAATAATTGACAATAATTTATAAATAATTGAAAATAATTGAAAATAATTGAAAATAATTAAAAAAAATTAATAAATAATTGAAAATAATTGAAAATAATTGAAAATAATTGAAAATAATTGAAAATAATTGAAAATAATTGAAAATAATTGAAAATAATTGAAAATAATTGAAAATAATTGAAAATAATTGAAAATAATTGAAAATAATTGAAAATAATTGAAAATAATTGAAAATAATTGAAAATAATTGAAAATAATTGACAATAATTGAAAATAATTGAAAATAATTGAAAATAAATGACAATAATTGACAATAATTGATAAATAATTGAAAATAATTGAAAATAATTGAAAATAATTGAAAATAATTGAAAATAATTGAAAATAATTGAAAATAATTGAAAATAATTGAAAATAATTGAAAATAATTGAAAATAATTATAAATAATTGAAAATAATTTAAAATAATTGACAATAATTTATAAATAATTGAAAATAATTGAAAATAATTGAAAATAATTGAAAATAATTGAAAATAATTGAAAATAATTATAAATAATTGAAAATAATTGAAAATAATTGACAATAATTTATAAATAATTGAAAATAATTAAAAATAATTGAAAATAATTGAAAATAATTGTAAATAATTGAAGATAATTGAAAATAATTGAAAATAATTGAAAATAATTGACAATAATTTATAAATAATTGAAAATAATTGAAATTAATTGAAAATAATTATAAATAATTGAAAATAATTGAAAATAATTTAAAATAATAGAAAATAATTATAAATAATTGAAAATAATTGAAAATAATTTATAAATAATTGAAAATAATTGAAAATAATTGAAAATAATTGAAAATAATTGAAAATAATTGAAAATAATTGAAAATAATTGAAAATAATTGAAAATAATTGAAAATAATTGAAAATAATTGAAAATAATTGAAAATCATTAACAATAATTGATAAATAATTGAAAATAATTGAAAATAACTGAAAATAATTGAAAATAATTGAAATTAATTGAAAATAATTTAAAATAATTGAAAATAATTATAAATAATTGAAAATAATTGAAAATAATTGACAATAATTTATAAATAATTGAAAATAATTGAAAATAATTGAAAATAATTGAAAATAATTGAAAATAATTGAAAATAATTGAAAATAATTGAAAATAATTGAAAATAATTGAAAATAAATTAAAATAATTGAAAATAATTATAAATAATTGAAAATAATTGAAAATAATTGACAATAATTTATAAATAATTGAAAATAATTGAAAATAATTGAAAATAATTGAAAATAATTGAAAATAATTGAAAATAATTGAAAATAATTGAAAATAATTGAAAATAATTGAAAATAATTAACAATAATTGATAAATAATTGAAAATAATTGAAAATAACTGAAAATAATTGAAAATAATTGAAAATAATTGAAAATAAATGAAAATAATTATAATAATTGAAAATAATTGACAATAATTTATAAATAATTGAAAATAATTGAAAATAATTGAAAATAATGGAAAATAATTGAAAATAGTTTAAAATAATTATAAATAATTGAAAATAATTGATAAATAGTTTAAAATAATTAAAATAATTATAAATAATTGAATATAATTGATAAATAATTGAAAATAATTGAAAATAATTGAAAATAATTGAAAATAATTGAAAATAATTGAAAATAATTATAAATAATTGAAAATAATTGAAAATAATTGAAAATAATTGAAAATAATTGAAAATAATTGAAAATAATTGAAAATAATTGAAAATAATTGAAAATAATTGAAAATAATTGAAAATAATTGAAAATAATTGAAAATAATTGAAAATAATTGAAAATAATTGAAAATAATTGAAAATAATTGAAAATAATTGAAAATAATTGAAAATAATTGAAAATAATTGAAAATAATTGAAAATAATTGAAAATAATTGAAAATAATTGAAAATAATTGAAAATAATTGAAAATAATTGACAATAATTGAAAATAATTGACAATAATTGAAAATAATTGAAAATAATTGAAAATAATTGAAAATAATTTAAAATAATAGAAAATAATTATAAATAATTGAAAATAATTGAAAATAAATGACAATAATTTATAAATAATTGAAAATAATTGAAAATAATTGAAAATAATTGAAAATAATTGAAAATAATTGAAAAAAATTGAAAATAATTGAAAATAATTGAAAATAATTGAAAATAATTGAAAATAATTAACAATAATTGATAAATAATTGAAAATAATTGAAAATAACTGAAAATAATTGAAAATAATTGAAAATAATTGAAAATAAATGAAAATAATTATAAATAATTGAAAATAATTGACAATAATTTATAAATAATTGAAAATAATTGAAAATAATTGAAAATAATTGAAAATAATTGAAAATAATTGAAAATAATTGAAAATAATTGAAAATAAATGAAAATAATTGAAAATAATTATAAATAATTGAAAATAATTGAAAATATTTGACAATAATTTATAAATAATTGAAAATAATTGAAAATAATTGAAAATAATTGAAAATAATTGAAAATAATTGAAAATAATTGAAAAAAATTGAAAATAATTGAAAAAAATTGAAAATAATTGAAAATAATTGAAAATAATTGAAAATAATTATAATAATTGAAAATAATTAATAAATAATTGAAAATAATTGAAAATAATTGAAAATAATTATAAATAATTGAAAATAATTGACAATAATTTATAAATAATTGAAAATAATTGAAAATAATTGACAATAATTTATAAATAATTGAAAATAATTGAAGATAATTGAAAATAATTGAAAATAATTATAAATAATTGAAAATAATTAATAAATAATTGAAAATAATTGAAAATAATTGAAAATAATTATAAATAATTGAAAATAATTGACAATAATTTATAAATAATTGAAAATAATTGAAAATAATTGACAATAATTTATAAATAATTGAAAATAATTGAAGATAATTGAAAATAATTGAAAATAATTATAAATAATTGAAAATAATTAATAAATAATTGAAAATAATTGAAAATAATTGAAAATAATTGAAAATAATTGAAAATAATTGAAAATAATTGAAAATAATTGAAAATAATTGAAAATAATTTAATATAATTGAAAATAATTGAAAATAATGAAAATAATTGAAAATAATTGAAAATAATTGAAAATAATTGAAAATAATTGAAAATAATTGAAAATAATTGAAAATAATTGAAAATAATTGAAAATAATTGAAAATAATTGAAAATAATTGAAAATAATTGAAAATAATTGAAAATAATTGAAAATAATTGACAATAATTGAAAATAATTGAAAATAATTGAAAAATAATTGAAAATAATTGAAAATAATTTAAAATAATAGAAAATAATTATAAATAATTGAAAATAATTGAAAATAAATGACAATAATTTATAAATAATTGAAAATAATTGAAAATAATTGAAAATAATTGAAAATAATTGAAAATAATTGAAAATAATTGAAAAAAATTGAAAATAATTGAAAATAATTGAAAATAATTGAAAATAATTGTAAATAATTGAAAATAATTGATAATAATTTAAAATAATTGAAAATAATTATAAATAATTGAAAATAATTGAAAATAATTGAAAATAATTGACAATAATTTATAAATAATTGAAAATAATTGAAAATAATTGAAAATAATTGAAAATAATTGAAAATAATTATAAATAATTGAAAATAATTGAAAATAATTTAAAATAATAGAAAATAATTGAAAATAATTGAAAATAATAGACAATAATTTATAAATAATTGAAAATAATTGAAAATAATTGAAAATAATTGAAAATAATTGAAAATAATTGAAAATAATTGAAAATAATTGACAATAATTGATAAATAATTGAAAATAACTGAAAATAATTGAAAATAATTGAAAATAATTTAAAATAATTGAAAATAATTATAAATAATTGAATATAATTGATAAATAATTGAAAATAATTGAAAATAATTGAAAATAATTGAAAATAATTGAAAATAATTGAAAATAATTGAAAATAATTATAAATAATTGAAAATAATTAATAAATAATTGAAAATAATTGAAAATAATTGAAAATAATTGAAAATAATTGAAAATAATTATAAATAATTGAAAATAATTGAAAATAATTGACAATAATTTATAAATAATTGAAAATAATTGACAATAATTTATAAATAATTGAAAATAATTGAAAATAATTGAAAATAATTGAAAATAATTGAAAATAATTGAAAATAATTGAAAATAATTGAAGATAATTGAAAATAATTGAAAATAATTGAAAATAATTGACAATAATTTATAAATAATTGAAAATAATTGAAAATAATTGAAAATAATTATAAATAATTGAAAATAATTGAAAATAATTTAAAATAATAGAAAATAATTATAAATAATTGAAAATAATTGAAAATAATTTATAAATAATTGAAAATAATTGAAAATAATTGAAAATAATTGAAAATAATTGAAAATAATTGAAAATAATTGAAAATAATTGAAAATAATTGAAAATAATTAACAATAATTGATAAATAATTGAAAATAATTGAAAATAACTGAAAATAATTGAAAATAATTGAAAATAATTGAAAATAATTTAAAATAATTGAAAATAATTATAAATAATTGAAAATAATTGAAAATAATTGACAATAATTTATAAATAATTGAAAATAATTGAAAATAATTGAAAATAATTGAAAATAATTGAAAATAATTGAAAATAATTGAAAATAATTGAAAATAAATGAAAATAATTGAAAATAATTATAAATAATTGAAAATAATTGAAAATAATTGACAATAATTTATAAATAATTGAAAATAATTGAAAATAATTGAAAATAATTGAAAATAATTGAAAATAATTGAAAATAATTGAAAATAATTGAAAAAAATTGAAAATAATTGAAAAAAATTGAAAATAATTGAAAATAATTGAAAATAATTGAAAATAATTGAAAATAATTATAATAATTGAAAATAATTAATAAATAATTGAAAATAATTGAAAATAATTGAAAATAATTATAAATAATTGAAAATAATTGACAATAATTTATAAATAATTGAAAATAATTGAAAATAATTGACAATAATTTATAAATAATTGAAAATAATTGAAAATAATTGAAAATAATTGAAAATAATTGAAGATATTTGAAAATAATTGAAAATAATTATAAATAATTGAAAATAATTAATAAATAATTGAAAATAATTGAAAATAATTGAAAATAATTGAAAATAATTGAAAATAATTGAAAATAATTGAAAATAATTTAATATAATTGAAAATAATTGAAAATAATTGAAAATAATTGAAAATAATTGAAAATAATTGAAAATAATTGAAAATAATTGAAAATAATTGAAAATAATTGAAAATAATTGAAAATAATTGAAAATAATTGAAAATAATTGAAAATAATTGACAATAATTGAAAATAATTGAAAATAATTGAAAATAATTGAAAATAATTGAAAATAATTAACAATAATTGATAAATAATTGAAAATAATTGAAAATAACTGAAAATAATTGAAAATAATTGAAAATAATTGAAAATAATTTAAAATAATTGAAAATAATTATAAATAATTGAAAATAATTGAAAATAATTGACAATAATTGAAAATAATTGAAAATAATTGAAAATAATTGAAAATAATTGAAAATAATTGAAAATAATTGAAAATAATTGAAAATAATTGAAAATAATTGAAAATAATTAACAATAATTGATAAATAATTGAAAATAATTGAAAATAACTGAAAATAATTGAAAATAATTGAAAATAATTATAAATAATTGAAAATAATTGAAAATAATTGACAATAATTTATAAATAATTGAAAATAATTGAAAATAATTGAAAATAATTGAAAATAATTGAAAATAATTGAAAATAATTGAAAATAATTGAAAATAATTGAAAATAAATGAAAATAATTGAAAATAATTATAAATAATTGAAAATAATTGAAAATAACTGACAATAATTTATAAATAATTGAAAATAATTGAAAATAATTGAAAATAATTGAAAATAATTGAAAATAATTGAAAATAATTGAAAAAAATTGAAAATAATTGAAAAAAATTGAAAATAATTGAAAATAATTGAAAATAAATATAATAATTGAAAATAATTAATAAATAATTGAAAATAATTGAAAATAATTTAAAATAATTGAAAATAATTATAAATAATTGAAAATAATTGAAAATAACTTAATATAATTGAAAATAATTGAAAATAACTGAAAATAATTGAAAATAATTGAAAATAATTGAAAATAATTGAAAATAATTATAAATAATTGAAAATAATTGAAAATAATTGACAATAATTTATAAATAATTGAAAATAATTGAAAATAATTGAAAATAATTGAAAATAATTGAAAATAATTGAAAATAATTGAAAATAAATGAAAATAATTGAAAATAATTATAAATAATTGAAAATAATTGAAAATAATTGACAATAATTTATAAATAATTGAAAATAATTGAAAATAATTGAAAATAATTGAAAATAATTGAAAATAATTGAAAAAATTGAAAATAATTGAAAAAATTGAAAATAATTGAAAATAATTGAAAATAATTGAAAATAATTATAATAATTGAAAATAATTAATAAATAATTGAAAATAATTGAAAATAATTGAAAATAATTGAAAATAATTGAAAATAATTATAAATAATTGAAAATAATTGACAATAATTTATAAATAATTGAAAATAATTGAAAATAATTGACAATAATTTATAAATAATTGAAAATAATTGAAAATAATTGAAAATAATTAAAAAAAATTAATAAATAATTGAAAATAATTGAAAATAATTGAAAATAATTGAAAATAATTGAAAATAATTGAAAATAATTGAAAATAATTGAAAATAATTGAAAATAATTGAAAATAATTGAAAATAATTGAAAATAATTGAAAATAATTGAAAATAATTGAAAATAATTGAAAATAATTGAAAATAATTGAAAATAATTGAAAATAATTGAAAATAATTGAAAATAATTGACAATAATTGAAAATAATTGAAAATAATTGAAAATAAATGACAATAATTGACAATAATTGATAAATAATTGAAAATAATTGAAAATAATTGAAAATAATTGAAAATAATTGAAAATAATTGAAAATAATTGAAAATAATTGAAAATAATTGAAAATAATTGAAAATAATTGAAAATAATTATAAATAATTGAAAATAATTTAAAATAATTGACAATAATTTATAAATAATTGAAAATAATTGAAAATAATTGAAAATAATTGAAAATAATTGAAAATAATTGAAAATAATTGAAAATAATTGAAAATAATTGAAAATAATTGAAAATAATTGAAAATAATTGAAAATAATTGAAAATAATTGAAAATAATTGAAAATAATTGAAAATAATTGAAAATAATTGACAATAATTGAAAATAATTGAAAATAATTGAAAATAATTGAAAATAATTGAAAATAATTTAAAATAATAGAAAATAATTATAAATAATTGAAAATAATTGAAAATAAATGACAATAATTTATAAATAATTGAAAATAATTGAAAATAATTGAAAATAATTGAAAATAATTGAAAATAATTGAAAATAATTGAAAATAATTGAAAATAATTGAAAAAAATTGAAAATAATTGAAAATAATTGAAAATAATTGAAAATAATTGTAAATAATTGAAAATAATTGATAATAATTTAAAATAATTGAAAATAATTATAAATAATTGAAAATAATTGAAAATAATTGAAAATAATTGACAATAATTTATAAATAATTGAAAATAATTGAAAATAATTGAAAATAATTGAAAATAATTGAAAATAATTATAAATAATTGAAAATAATTGAAAATAATTTAAAATAATAGAAAATAATTGAAAATAATTGAAAATAATAGACAATAATTTATAAATAATTGAAAATAATTGAAAATAATTGAAAATAATTGAAAATAATTGAAAATAATTGAAAATAATTGAAAATAATTGACAATAATTGATAAATAATTGAAAATAACTGAAAATAATTGAAAATAATTGAAAATAATTTAAAATAATTGAAAATAATTATAAATAATTGAATATAATTGATAAATAATTGAAAATAATTGAAAATAATTGAAAATAATTGAAAATAATTGAAAATAATTGAAAATAATTGAAAATAATTATAAATAATTGAAAATAATTAATAAATAATTGAAAATAATTGAAAATAATTGAAAATAATTGAAAATAATTGAAAATAATTATAAATAATTGAAAATAATTGAAAATAATTGACAATAATTTATAAATAATTGAAAATAATTGACAATAATTTATAAATAATTGAAAATAATTGAAAATAATTGAAAATAATTGAAAATAATTGAAAATAATTGAAAATAATTGAAGATAATTGAAAATAATTGAAAATAATTGAAAATAATTGACAATAATTTATAAATAATTGAAAATAATTGAAAATAATTGAAAATAATTATAAATAATTGAAAATAATTGAAAATAATTTAAAATAATAGAAAATAATTATAAATAATTGAAAATAATTGAAAATAATTTATAAATAATTGAAAATAATTGAAAATAATTGAAAATAATTGAAAATAATTGAAAATAATTGAAAATAATTGAAAATAATTGAAAATAATTGAAAATAATTAACAATAATTGATAAATAATTGAAAATAATTGAAAATAACTGAAAATAATTGAAAATAATTGAAAATAATTGAAAATAATTTAAAATAATTGAAAATAATTATAAATAATTGAAAATAATTGAAAATAATTGACAATAATTTATAAATAATTGAAAATAATTGAAAATAATTGAAAATAATTGAAAATAATTGAAAATAATTGAAAATAATTGAAAATAATTGAAAATAA
This sequence comes from Andrena bucephala, assembly GCA_947577245.1. Classification (NCBI taxonomy): domain Eukaryota; kingdom Metazoa; phylum Arthropoda; class Insecta; order Hymenoptera; family Andrenidae; genus Andrena; species Andrena bucephala. The sequence goes on along the minus strand of OX387716.1, from coordinate 31,186,336 downwards.
ATGAAAATAATTGAAAATAATTATAAATAATTGAAAATAATTGAAAATAATTGACAATAATTTATAAATAATTGAAAATAATTGAAAATAATTGAAAATAATTGAAAATAATTGAAAATAATTGAAAATAATTGAAAATAATTGAAAATAATTGAAAATAATTGAAAAAAATTGAAAATAATTGAAAAAAATTGAAAATAATTGAAAATAATTGAAAATAATTGAAAATAATTGAAAATAATTATAATAATTGAAAATAATTAATAAATAATTGAAAATAATTGAAAATAATTGAAAATAATTATAAATAATTGAAAATAATTGACAATAATTTATAAATAATTGAAAATAATTGAAAATAATTGACAATAATTTATAAATAATTGAAAATAATTGAAAATAATTGAAAATAATTGAAAATAATTGAAGATATTTGAAAATAATTGAAAATAATTATAAATAATTGAAAATAATTAATAAATAATTGAAAATAATTGAAAATAATTGAAAATAATTGAAAATAATTGAAAATAATTGAAAATAATTGAAAATAATTTAATATAATTGAAAATAATTGAAAATAATTGAAAATAATTGAAAATAATTGAAAATAATTGAAAATAATTGAAAATAATTGAAAATAATTGAAAATAATTGAAAATAATTGAAAATAATTGAAAATAATTGAAAATAATTGAAAATAATTGACAATAATTGAAAATAATTGAAAATAATTGAAAATAATTGAAAATAATTGAAAATAATTAACAATAATTGATAAATAATTGAAAATAATTGAAAATAACTGAAAATAATTGAAAATAATTGAAAATAATTGAAAATAATTTAAAATAATTGAAAATAATTATAAATAATTGAAAATAATTGAAAATAATTGACAATAATTGAAAATAATTGAAAATAATTGAAAATAATTGAAAATAATTGAAAATAATTGAAAATAATTGAAAATAATTGAAAATAATTGAAAATAATTGAAAATAATTAACAATAATTGATAAATAATTGAAAATAATTGAAAATAACTGAAAATAATTGAAAATAATTGAAAATAATTATAAATAATTGAAAATAATTGAAAATAATTGACAATAATTTATAAATAATTGAAAATAATTGAAAATAATTGAAAATAATTGAAAATAATTGAAAATAATTGAAAATAATTGAAAATAATTGAAAATAAATGAAAATAATTGGAAATAATTATAAATAATTGAAAATAATTGAAAATAACTGACAATAATTTATAAATAATTGAAAATAATTGAAAATAATTGAAAATAATTGAAAATAATTGAAAATAATTGAAAATAATTGAAAATAATTGAAAATAATTGAAAATAATTGAAAAAAATTGAAAATAATTGAAAAAAATTGAAAATAATTGAAAATAATTGAAAATAAATATAATAATTGAAAATAATTAATAAATAATTGAAAATAATTGAAAATAATTGAAAATAATTGAAAATAATTTAAAATAATTGAAAATAGTTATAAATAATTGAAAATAATTGAAAATAACTTAATATAATTGAAAATAATTGAAAATAACTGAAAATAATTGAAAATAATTGAAAATAATTGAAAATAATTGAAAATAATTATAAATAATTGAAAATAATTGAAAATAATTGACAATAATTTATAAATAATTGAAAATAATTGAAAATAATTGAAAATAATTGAAAATAATTGAAAATAATTGAAAATAATTGAAAATAAATGAAAATAATTGAAAATAATTATAAATAATTGAAAATAATTGAAAATAATTGACAATAATTTATAAATAATTGAAAATAATTGAAAATAATTGAAAATAATTGAAAATAATTGAAAATTATTGAAAAAATTGAAAATAATTGAAAAAATTGAAAATAATTGAAAATAATTGAAAATAATTGAAAATAATTATAATAATTGAAAATAATTAATAAATAATTGAAAATAATTGAAAATAATTGAAAATAATTGAAAATAATTGAAAATAATTATAAATAATTGAAAATAATTGACAATAATTTATAAATAATTGAAAATAATTGAAAATAATTGACAATAATTTATAAATAATTGAAAATAATTGAAAATAATTGAAAATAATTAAAAAAAATTAATAAATAATTGAAAATAATTGAAAATAATTGAAAATAATTGAAAATAATTGAAAATAATTGAAAATAATTGAAAATAATTGAAAATAATTGAAAATAATTGAAAATAATTGAAAATAATTGAAAATAATTGAAAATAATTGAAAATAATTGAAAATAATTGAAAATAATTGAAAATAATTGAAAATAATTGAAAATAATTGACAATAATTGAAAATAATTGAAAATAATTGAAAATAAATGACAATAATTGACAATAATTGATAAATAATTGAAAATAATTGAAAATAATTGAAAATAATTTAAAATAATTGAAAATAATTGAAAATAATTGAAAATAATTGAAAATAATTGAAAATAATTGAAAATAATTGAAAATAATTATAAATAATTGAAAATAATTTAAAATAATTGACAATAATTTATAAATAATTGAAAATAATTGAAAATAATTGAAAATAATTGAAAATAATTGAAAATAATTGAAAATAATTATAAATAATTGAAAATAATTGAAAATAATTGACAATAATTTATAAATAATTGAAAATAATTAAAAATAATTGAAAATAATTGAAAATAATTGTAAATAATTGAAAATAATTGAAAAAAATTGAAAATACATGAAAGTAATTGAAAATAATTTAAAATAATTGTAAATAATGGAAAATAATTGAAAATAGTTTAAAATAATTATAAATAATTGAAAATAATTGATAAATAGTTTAAAATAATTAAAATAATTATAAATAATTGAAAATAATTGAAAATAATTGAAAATAATTGAAGATAATTGAAAATAATTGAAAATAATTGAAAATAATTGACAATAATTTATAAATAATTGAAAATAATTGAAATTAATTGAAAATAATTATAAATAATTGAAAATAATTGAAAATAATTTAAAATAATAGAAAATAATTATAAATAATTGAAAATAATTTATAAATAATTGAAAATAATTGAAAATAATTGAAAATAATTGAAAATAATTGAAAATAATTGAAAATAATTGAAAATAATTGAAAATAATTGAAAATAATTGAAAATAATTGAAAATAATTGAAAATAATTGAAAATAATTGAAAATAATTGAAAATAATTAACAATAATTGATAAATAATTGAAAATAATTGAAAATAACTGAAAATAATTGAAAATAATTGAAAATAATTGAAAATAATTTAAAATAATTGAAAATAATTATAAATAATTGAAAATAATTGAAAATAATTGACAATAATTTATAAATAATTGAAAATAATTGAAAATAATTGAAAATAATTGAAAATAATTGAAAATAATTGAAAATAATTGAAAATAATTGAAAATAAATTAAAATAATTGAAAATAATTATAAATAATTGAAAATAATTGAAAATAATTGACAATAATTTATAAATAATTGAAAATAATTGAAAATAATTGAAAATAATTGAAAATAATTGAAAATAATTGAAAATAATTGAAAATAATTGAAAATAATTGAAAATAATTGAAAATAATTGAAAATAATTAACAATAATTGATAAATAATTGAAAATAATTGAAAATAACTGAAAATAATTGAAAATAATTGAAAATAATTGAAAATAAATGAAAATAATTATAAATAATTGAAAATAATTGACAATAATTTATAAATAATTGAAAATAATTGAAAATAATTGAAAATAATTGAAAATAATTGAAAATAATTGAAAATAATTGAAAATAATTGAAAATAATTGAAAATAAATGAAAATAATTGAAAATAATTATAAATAATTGAAAATAATTGAAAATATTTGACAATAATTTATAAATAATTGAAAATAATTGAAAATAATTGAAAATAATTGAAAATAATTGAAAAAAATTGAAAATAATTGAAAAAAATTGAAAATAATTGAAAATAATTGAAAATAATTGAAAATAATTATAATAATTGAAAATAATTAATAAATAATTGAAAATAAATGAAAGTAATTGAAAATAATTTAAAATAATTGAAAATAATGGAAAATAATTGAAAATAGTTTAAAATAATTATAAATAATTGAAAATAATTGATAAATAGTTTAAAATAATTAAAATAATTATAAATAATTGAATATAATTGATAAATAATTGAAAATAATTGAAAATAATTGAAAATAATTGAAAATAATTGAAAATAATTGAAAATAATTGAAAATAATTGAAAATAATTGAAAATAATTGAAAATAATTGAAAATAATTATAAATAATTGAAAATAATTGAAAATAATTGAAAATAATTGAAAATAATTGAAAATAATTGAAAATAATTGAAAATAATTGAAAATAATTTAATATAATTGAAAATAATTGAAAATAATTGAAAATAATTGAAAATAATTGAAAATAATTGAAAATAATTGAAAATAATTGAAAATAATTGAAAATAATTGAAAATAATTGAAAATAATTGAAAATAATTGAAAATAATTGAAAATAATTGAAAATAATTGAAAATAATTGAAAATAATTGACAATAATTGAAAATAATTGAAAATAATTGAAAATAATTGAAAATAATTTAAAATAATAGAAAATAATTATAAATAATTGAAAATAATTGAAAATAAATGACAATAATTTATAAATAATTGAAAATAATTGAAAATAATTGAAAATAATTGAAAATAATTGAAAATAATTGAAAAAAATTGAAAAAAATTGAAAATAATTGAAAATAATTGAAAATAATTGAAAATAATTGAAAATAATTAACAATAATTGATAAATAATTGAAAATAATTGAAAATAACTGAAAATAATTGAAAATAATTGAAAATAATTGAAAATAAATGAAAATAATTATAAATAATTGAAAATAATTGACAATAATTTATAAATAATTGAAAATAATTGAAAATAATTGAAAATAATTGAAAATAATTGAAAATAATTGAAAATAATTGAAAATAATTGAAAATAATTGAAAATAAATGAAAATAATTGAAAATAATTATAAATAATTGAAAATAATTGAAAATATTTGACAATAATTTATAAATAATTGAAAATAATTGAAAATAATTGAAAATAATTGAAAATAATTGAAAATAATTGAAAATAATTGAAAAAAATTGAAAATAATTGAAAAAAATTGAAAATAATTGAAAATAATTGAAAATAATTGAAAATAATTATAATAATTGAAAATAATTAATAAATAATTGAAAATAATTGAAAATAATTGAAAATAATTATAAATAATTGAAAATAATTGACAATAATTTATAAATAATTGAAAATAATTGAAAATAATTGACAATAATTTATAAATAATTGAAAATAATTGAAGATAATTGAAAATAATTGAAAATAATTATAAATAATTGAAAATAATTAATAAATAATTGAAAATAATTGAAAATAATTGAAAATAATTGAAAATAATTGAAAATAATTGAAAATAATTGAAAATAATTGAAAATAATTGAAAATAATTTAATATAATTGAAAATAATTGAAAATAATTGAAAATAATTGAAAATAATTGAAAATAATTGAAAATAATTGAAAATAATTGAAAATAATTGAAAATAATTGAAAATAATTGAAAATAATTGAAAATAATTGAAAATAATTGAAAATAATTGAAAATAATTGAAAATAATTGACAATAATTGAAAATAATTGAAAATAATTGAAAATAATTGAAAATAATTGAAAATAATTTAAAATAATAGAAAATAATTATAAATAATTGAAAATAATTGAAAATAAATGACAATAATTTATAAATAATTGAAAATAATTGAAAATAATTGAAAATAATTGAAAATAATTGAAAATAATTGAAAATAATTGAAAATAATTGAAAATAATTGAAAAAAATTGAAAATAATTGAAAATAATTGAAAATAATTGAAAATAATTGTAAATAATTGAAAATAATTGATAATAATTTAAAATAATTGAAAATAATTATAAATAATTGAAAATAATTGAAAATAATTGAAAATAATTGACAATAATTTATAAATAATTGAAAATAATTGAAAATAATTGAAAATAATTGAAAATAATTGAAAATAATTGAAAATAATTATAAATAATTGAAAATAATTGAAAATAATTGAAAATAATAGAAAATAATTGAAAATAATTGAAAATAATAGACAATAATTTATAAATAATTGAAAATAATTGAAAATAATTGAAAATAATTGAAAATAATTGAAAATAATTGACAATAATTGATAAATAATTGAAAATAACTGAAAATAATTGAAAATAATTGAAAATAATTTAAAATAATTGAAAATAATTATAAATAATTGAATATAATTGATAAATAATTGAAAATAATTGAAAATAATTGAAAATAATTGAAAATAATTGAAAATAATTATAAATAATTGAAAATAATTAATAAATAATTGAAAATAATTGAAAATAATTGAAAATAATTGAAAATAATTGAAAATAATTATAAATAATTGAAAATAATTGAAAATAATTGACAATAATTTATAAATAATTGAAAATAATTGACAATAATTTATAAATAATTGAAAATAATTGAAAATAATTGAAAATAATTGAAAATAATTGAAAATAATTGAAAATAATTGAAAATAATTGAAGATAATTGAAAATAATTGAAAATAATTGAAAATAATTGACAATAATTTATAAATAATTGAAAATAATTGAAAATAATTGAAAATAATTATAAATAATTGAAAATAATTGAAAATAATTTAAAATAATAGAAAATAATTGAAAATAATTGAAAATAATTTATAAATAATTGAAAATAATTGAAAATAATTGAAAATAATTGAAAATAATTGAAAATAATTGAAAATAATTGAAAATAATTGAAAATAATTGAAAATAATTAACAATAATTGAAAATAATTGAAAATAACTGAAAATAATTGAAAATAATTGAAAATAATTGAAAATAATTTAAAATAATTGAAAATAATTATAAATAATTGAAAATAATTGAAAATAATTGACAATAATTTATAAATAATTGAAAATAATTGAAAATAATTGAAAATAATTGAAAATAATTGAAAATAATTGAAAATAATTGAAAATAATTGAAAATAAATGAAAATAATTGAAAATAATTATAAATAATTGAAAATAATTGAAAATAATTGACAATAATTTATAAATAATTGAAAATAATTGAAAATAATTGAAAATAATTGAAAATAATTGAAAATAATTGAAAATAATTGAAAATAATTGAAAATAATTGAAAATAATTGAAAAAAATTGAAAATAATTGAAAAAAATTGAAAATAATTGAAAATAATTGAAAATAATTGAAAATAATTGAAAATAATTATAATAATTGAAAATAATTAATAAATAATTGAAAATAAATGAAAGTAATTGAAAATAATTTAAAATAATTGAAAATAATGGAAAATAATTGAAAATAGTTTAAAATAATTATAAATAATTGAAAATAATTGATAAATAGTTTAAAATAATTAAAATAATTATAAATAATTGAATATAATTGATAAATAATTGAAAATAATTGAAAATAATTGAAAATAATTGAAAATAATTGAAAATAATTGAAAATAATTGAAAATAATTGAAAATAATTGAAAATAATTGAAAATAATTGAAAATAATTATAAATAATTGAAAATAATTGAAAATAATTGAAAATAATTGAAAATAATTGAAAATAATTGAAAATAATTGAAAATAATTGAAAATAATTTAATATAATTGAAAATAATTGAAAATAATTGAAAATAATTGAAAATAATTGAAAATAATTGAAAATAATTGAAAATAATTGAAAATAATTGAAAATAATTGAAAATAATTGAAAATAATTGAAAATAATTGAAAATAATTGAAAATAATTGAAAATAATTGAAAATAATTGAAAATAATTGACAATAATTGAAAATAATTGAAAATAATTGAAAATAATTGAAAATAATTTAAAATAATAGAAAATAATTATAAATAATTGAAAATAATTGAAAATAAATGACAATAATTTATAAATAATTGAAAATAATTGAAAATAATTGAAAATAATTGAAAATAATTGAAAATAATTGAAAAAAATTGAAAAAAATTGAAAATAATTGAAAATAATTGAAAATAATTGAAAATAATTGAAAATAATTAACAATAATTGATAAATAATTGAAAATAATTGAAAATAACTGAAAATAATTGAAAATAATTGAAAATAATTGAAAATAAATGAAAATAATTATAAATAATTGAAAATAATTGACAATAATTTATAAATAATTGAAAATAATTGAAAATAATTGAAAATAATTGAAAATAATTGAAAATAATTGAAAATAATTGAAAATAATTGAAAATAATTGAAAATAAATGAAAATAATTGAAAATAATTATAAATAATTGAAAATAATTGAAAATATTTGACAATAATTTATAAATAATTGAAAATAATTGAAAATAATTGAAAATAATTGAAAATAATTGAAAATAATTGAAAATAATTGAAAAAAATTGAAAATAATTGAAAAAAATTGAAAATAATTGAAAATAATTGAAAATAATTGAAAATAATTATAATAATTGAAAATAATTAATAAATAATTGAAAATAATTGAAAATAATTGAAAATAATTATAAATAATTGAAAATAATTGACAATAATTTATAAATAATTGAAAATAATTGAAAATAATTGACAATAATTTATAAATAATTGAAAATAATTGAAGATAATTGAAAATAATTGAAAATAATTATAAATAATTGAAAATAATTAATAAATAATTGAAAATAATTGAAAATAATTGAAAATAATTGAAAATAATTGAAAATAATTGAAAATAATTGAAAATAATTGAAAATAATTGAAAATAATTTAATATAATTGAAAATAATTGAAAATAATTGAAAATAATTGAAAATAATTGAAAATAATTGAAAATAATTGAAAATAATTGAAAATAATTGAAAATAATTGAAAATAATTGAAAATAATTGAAAATAATTGAAAATAATTGAAAATAATTGAAAATAATTGAAAATAATTGACAATAATTGAAAATAATTGAAAATAATTGAAAATAATTGAAAATAATTGAAAATAATTTAAAATAATAGAAAATAATTATAAATAATTGAAAATAATTGAAAATAAATGACAATAATTTATAAATAATTGAAAATAATTGAAAATAATTGAAAATAATTGAAAATAATTGAAAATAATTGAAAATAATTGAAAATAATTGAAAATAATTGAAAAAAATTGAAAATAATTGAAAATAATTGAAAATAATTGAAAATAATTGTAAATAATTGAAAATAATTGATAATAATTTAAAATAATTGAAAATAATTATAAATAATTGAAAATAATTGAAAATAATTGAAAATAATTGACAATAATTTATAAATAATTGAAAATAATTGAAAATAATTGAAAATAATTGAAAATAATTGAAAATAATTGAAAATAATTATAAATAATTGAAAATAATTGAAAATAATTGAAAATAATAGAAAATAATTGAAAATAATTGAAAATAATAGACAATAATTTATAAATAATTGAAAATAATTGAAAATAATTGAAAATAATTGAAAATAATTGAAAATAATTGACAATAATTGATAAATAATTGAAAATAACTGAAAATAATTGAAAATAATTGAAAATAATTTAAAATAATTGAAAATAATTATAAATAATTGAATATAATTGATAAATAATTGAAAATAATTGAAAATAATTGAAAATAATTGAAAATAATTGAAAATAATTATAAATAATTGAAAATAATTAATAAATAATTGAAAATAATTGAAAATAATTGAAAATAATTGAAAATAATTGAAAATAATTATAAATAATTGAAAATAATTGAAAATAATTGACAATAATTTATAAATAATTGAAAATAATTGACAATAATTTATAAATAATTGAAAATAATTGAAAATAATTGAAAATAATTGAAAATAATTGAAAATAATTGAAAATAATTGAAAATAATTGAAGATAATTGAAAATAATTGAAAATAATTGAAAATAATTGACAATAATTTATAAATAATTGAAAATAATTGAAAATAATTGAAAATAATTATAAATAATTGAAAATAATTGAAAATAATTTAAAATAATAGAAAATAATTGAAAATAATTGAAAATAATTTATAAATAATTGAAAATAATTGAAAATAATTGAAAATAATTGAAAATAATTGAAAATAATTGAAAATAATTGAAAATAATTGAAAATAATTGAAAATAATTAACAATAATTGAAAATAATTGAAAATAACTGAAAATAATTGAAAATAATTGAAAATAATTGAAAATAATTTAAAATAATTGAAAATAATTATAAATAATTGAAAATAATTGAAAATAATTGACAATAATTTATAAATAATTGAAAATAATTGAAAATAATTGAAAATAATTGAAAATAATTGAAAATAATTGAAAATAATTGAAAATAATTGAAAATAAATGAAAATAATTGAAAATAATTATAAATAATTGAAAATAATTGAAAATAATTGACAATAATTTATAAATAATTGAAAATAATTGAAAATAATTGAAAATAATTGAAAATAATTGAAAATAATTGAAAATAATTGAAAATAATTGAAAATAATTGAAAATAATTGAAAAAAATTGAAAATAATTGAAAAAAATTGAAAATAATTGAAAATAATTGAAAATAATTGAAAATAATTGAAAATAATTATAATAATTGAAAATAATTAATAAATAATTGAAAATAATTGAAAATAATTGAAAATAATTATAAATAATTGAAAATAATTGACAATAATTTATAAATAATTGAAAATAATTGAAAATAATTGACAATAATTTATAAATAATTGAAAATAATTGAAAATAATTGAAAATAATTGAAAATAATTGAAGATATTTGAAAATAATTGAAAATAATTATAAATAATTGAAAATAATTAATAAATAATTGAAAATAATTGAAAATAATTGAAAATAATTGAAAATAATTGAAAATAATTGAAAATAATTGAAAATAATTTAATATAATTGAAAATAATTGAAAATAATTGAAAATAATTGAAAATAATTGAAAATAATTGAAAATAATTGAAAATAATTGAAAATAATTGAAAATAATTGAAAATAATTGAAAATAATTGAAAATAATTGAAAATAATTGAAAATAATTGACAATAATTGAAAATAATTGAAAATAATTGAAAATAATTGAAAATAATTGAAAATAATTAACAATAATTGATAAATAATTGAAAATAATTGAAAATAACTGAAAATAATTGAAAATAATTGAAAATAATTGAAAATAATTTAAAATAATTGAAAATAATTATAAATAATTGAAAATAATTGAAAATAATTGACAATAATTGAAAATAATTGAAAATAATTGAAAATAATTGAAAATAATTGAAAATAATTGAAAATAATTGAAAATAATTGAAAATAATTGAAAATAATTGAAAATAATTAACAATAATTGATAAATAATTGAAAATAATTGAAAATAACTGAAAATAATTGAAAATAATTGAAAATAATTATAAATAATTGAAAATAATTGAAAATAATTGACAATAATTTATAAATAATTGAAAATAATTGAAAATAATTGAAAATAATTGAAAATAATTGAAAATAATTGAAAATAATTGAAAATAATTGAAAATAATTGAAAATAATTGAAAATAAATGAAAATAATTGGAAATAATTATAAATAATTGAAAATAATTGAAAATAACTGACAATAATTTATAAATAATTGAAAATAATTGAAAATAATTGAAAATAATTGAAAATAATTGAAAATAATTGAAAAAAATTGAAAATAATTGAAAAAAATTGAAAATAATTGAAAATAATTGAAAATAAATATAATAATTGAAAATAATTAATAAATAATTGAAAATAATTGAAAATAATTGAAAATAATTGAAAATAATTTAAAATAATTGAAAATAGTTATAAATAATTGAAAATAATTGAAAATAACTTAATATAATTGAAAATAATTGAAAATAACTGAAAATAATTGAAAATAATTGAAAATAATTGAAAATAATTGAAAATAATTATAAATAATTGAAAATAATTGAAAATAATTGACAATAATTTATAAATAATTGAAAATAATTGAAAATAATTGAAAATAATTGAAAATAATTGAAAATAATTGAAAATAATTGAAAATATATGAAAATAATTGAAAATAATTATAAATAATTGAAAATAATTGAAAATAATTGACAATAATTTATAAATAATTGAAAATAATTGAAAATAATTGAAAATAATTGAAAATAATTGAAAATTATTGAAAAAATTGAAAATAATTGAAAAAATTGAAAATAATTGAAAATAATTGAAAATAATTGAAAATAATTATAATAATTGAAAATAATTAATAAATAATTGAAAATAATTGAAAATAATTGAAAATAATTGAAAATAATTGAAAATAATTATAAATAATTGAAAATAATTGACAATAATTTATAAATAATTGAAAATAATTGAAAATAATTGACAATAATTTATAAATAATTGAAAATAATTGAAAATAATTGAAAATAATTAAAAAAAATTAATAAATAATTGAAAATAATTGAAAATAATTGAAAATAATTGAAAATAATTGAAAATAATTGAAAATAATTGAAAATAATTGAAAATAATTGAAAATAATTGAAAATAATTGAAAATAATTGAAAATAATTGAAAATAATTGAAAATAATTGAAAATAATTGAAAATAATTGAAAATAATTGAAAATAATTGAAAATAATTGAAAATAATTGACAATAATTGAAAATAATTGAAAATAATTGAAAATAAATGACAATAATTGACAATAATTGATAAATAATTGAAAATAATTGAAAATAATTGAAAATAATTTAAAATAATTGAAAATAATTGAAAATAATTGAAAATAATTGAAAATAATTGAAAATAATTGAAAATAATTGAAAATAATTATAAATAATTGAAAATAATTTAAAATAATTGACAATAATTTATAAATAATTGAAAATAATTGAAAATAATTGAAAATAATTGAAAATAATTGAAAATAATTGAAAATAATTATAAATAATTGAAAATAATTGAAAATAATTGACAATAATTTATAAATAATTGAAAATAATTAAAAATAATTGAAAATAATTGAAAATAATTGTAAATAATTGAAAATAATTGAAAAAAATTGAAAATACATGAAAGTAATTGAAAATAATTTAAAATAATTGTAAATAATGGAAAATAATTGAAAATAGTTTAAAATAATTATAAATAATTGAAAATAATTGATAAATAGTTTAAAATAATTAAAATAATTATAAATAATTGAAAATAATTGAAAATAATTGAAAATAATTGAAGATAATTGAAAATAATTGAAAATAATTGAAAATAATTGACAATAATTTATAAATAATTGAAAATAATTGAAATTAATTGAAAATAATTATAAATAATTGAAAATAATTGAAAATAATTTAAAATAATAGAAAATAATTATAAATAATTGAAAATAATTTATAAATAATTGAAAATAATTGAAAATAATTGAAAATAATTGAAAATAATTGAAAATAATTGAAAATAATTGAAAATAATTGAAAATAATTGAAAATAATTGAAAATAATTGAAAATAATTGAAAATAATTGAAAATAATTGAAAATAATTGAAAATAATTAACAATAATTGATAAATAATTGAAAATAATTGAAAATAACTGAAAATAATTGAAAATAATTGAAAATAATTGAAAATAATTTAAAATAATTGAAAATAATTATAAATAATTGAAAATAATTGAAAATAATTGACAATAATTTATAAATAATTGAAAATAATTGAAAATAATTGAAAATAATTGAAAATAATTGAAAATAATTGAAAATAATTGAAAATAATTGAAAATAAATTAAAATAATTGAAAATAATTATAAATAATTGAAAATAATTGAAAATAATTGACAATAATTTATAAATAATTGAAAATAATTGAAAATAATTGAAAATAATGAAAATAATTGAAAATAATTGAAAATAATTGAAAATAATTGAAAATAATTGAAAATAATTGAAAATAATTGAAAATAATTAACAATAATTGATAAATAATTGAAAATAATTGAAAATAACTGAAAATAATTGAAAATAATTGAAAATAATTGAAAATAAATGAAAATAATTATAAATAATTGAAAATAATTGACAATAATTTATAAATAATTGAAAATAATTGAAAATAATTGAAAATAATTGAAAATAATTGAAAATAATTGAAAATAATTGAAAATAATTGAAAATAATTGAAAATAAATGAAAATAATTGAAAATAATTATAAATAATTGAAAATAATTGAAAATATTTGACAATAATTTATAAATAATTGAAAATAATTGAAAATAATTGAAAATAATTGAAAATAATTGAAAAAAATTGAAAATAATTGAAAAAAATTGAAAATAATTGAAAATAATTGAAAATAATTGAAAATAATTATAATAATTGAAAATAATTAATAAATAATTGAAAATAAATGAAAGTAATTGAAAATAATTTAAAATAATTGAAAATAATTGAAGAT
>OX387716.1:31036609-31171376 GCA_947577245.1 Andrena bucephala | reverse complement strand
TTCAATTATTTTCAATTATTTATAATTATTTTCAATTATTTTAAATTATTTTAAATTATTTTCAATTATTTTCAATTATTTTCAATTATTTTCAATTATTTATTAATTATTTTCAATTATTTATAATTATTTTCAATTATTTTCAATTATTTTCAATTATTTTCAATTATTTTCAATTATTTTCAATTATTTATCAATTATATTCAATTATTTATAATTATTTTAATTATTTTCAACTATTTATCAATTATTTTCAATTATTTATAATTATTTTAAACTATTTTCAATTATTTTCCATTATTTACAATTATTTTAAATTATTTTCAATTACTTTCATTTATTTTCAATTTTTTTCAATTATTTTCAATTATTTACAATTATTTTCAATTATTTTCAATTATTTTTAATTATTTTCAATTATTTATAAATTATTGTCAATTATTTTCAATTATTTTCAATTATTTATAATTATTTTCAATTATTTTCAATTATTTTCAATTATTTTCAATTATTTTCAATTATTTTCAATTATTTTCAATTATTTATAAATTATTGTCAATTATTTTAAATTATTGTCAATTATTTTTAATTATTGTCAATTATTTTCAATTATTTTCAATTATTTTCAATTATTTATCAATTATTGTCAATTATTTTTAATTATTTTCAATTATTTTCAATTATTTTCAATTATTTTCAATTTTTTTCAATTATTTTCAATTATTTTCAATTATTTTCAATTATTTTCAATTATTTTCAATTATTTTCAATTATTTTCAATTATTTTCAATTATTTTCAATTATTTATAAATTATTGTCAATTATTTTCAATTATTTTCAATTATTTATAATTATTTTCAATTATTTTCAATTATTTTCAATTATTTTCAATTATTTATTAATTATTTTCAATTATTATAATTATTTTCAATTATTTTCAATTATTTTCAATTATTTTCAATTTTTTTCAATTATTTTCAATTATTTTCAATTATTTTCAATTATTTTCAATTATTTTCAATTATTTATAAATTGTCAATTATTTTCAATTATTTTCAATTATTTATAATTATTTTCAATTATTTTCATTTATTTTCATTTATTTTCAATTATTTTCAATTATTTTCAATTATTTTCAATTATTTTCAATTATTTTCAATTATTTTCAATTATTTATAAATTATTGTCAATTATTTTCAATTATTTTCAGTTATTTATAATTATTTTCAATTATTTTCAATTATTTTCAATTATTTTCAATTATTTTCAATTATTTTCAATTATTTTCAGTTATTTTCAATTATTTTCAATTATTTATCAATTATTGTCAATTATTTTCAATTATTTTCAATTATTTTCAATTATTTTCAATTATTTTCAATTATTTTCAATTATTTTCAATTATTTTCAATTATTTATAAATTATTGTCAATTATTTTCAATTATTTTCAATTATTTATAATTATTTTAAATTATTTTCATTTATTTTCAATTATTTTCAATTATTTTCAATTATTTTCAATTATTTTCAATTATTTTCAATTATTTTCAATTATTTTCAATTATTTTCAATTATTTTCAGTTATTTTCAATTATTTTCAATTATTTATCAATTATTGTCAATTATTTTCAATTATTTTCAATTATTTTCAATTATTTTCAATTATTTTCAATTATTTTCAATTATTTATAAATTATTGTCAATTATTTTAAATTATTTTCAATTATTTATAATTATTTTCAATTATTTTCAATTATTTTCGATTATTTTCAATTATTTTCAATTATTTTCAATTATTTTCAATTATTTTCAATTATTTTCAATTATTTATCAATTATTGTCAATTATTGTCAATTATTTTCAATTATTTTCAATTATTTTCAATTATTGTCAATTATTTTCAATTATTTTCAATTATTTTCAATTATTTTCAATTATTTTCAATTATTTTCAATTATTTTCAATTATTTTCAATTATTTTCAATTATTTTCAATTATTTTCAATTATTTTCAATTATTTTCAATTATTTTCAATTATATTAAATTATTTTCAATTATTTTCAATTATTTTCAATTATTTTCAATTATTTTCAATTATTTATTAATTATTTTCAATTATTTATAATTATTTTCAATTATTTTCAATTATCTTCAATTATTTTCAATTATTTTCAATTATTTTCAATTATTTATTAATTATTTTCAATTATTTATAATTATTTTCAATTATTTTCAATTATTTTCAATTATTTTCAATTATTTTCAATTATTTTCAATTATTTTCAATTATTTTCAATTATTTTCAATTATTTTCAATTATTTTCAATTATTTTCAATTATTTTCAATTATTTTCAATTATTTATTAATTATTTTCAATTATTTAAAATTATTATCAATTATTTTCAATTATCATCAATTATTTTCAATTATTTTCAATTATTTTCAATTATTTTCAATTATTTTCAATTATTTTCAATTATTTTCAATTATTTTCAATTATTTTCAATTATTTATAAATTATTGTCAATTATTTTCAATTATTTATAAATTATTGTCAATTATTTTCAATTATTTTCAATTATTTATAATTATTTTCAATTATTTTAAATTATTTTCAATTATTTTCAATTATTTTCAATTATTTTCAATTATTTTCAATTATTTTCAATTATTTATTAATTATTTTCAATTATTTATAATTATTTTCAATTATTTTCAATTATTTTCAATTATTTTCAATTATTTTCAATTATTTTCAATTATTTTCAATTATTTATCAATTATATTCAATTATTTATAATTATTTTAATTATTTTCAACTATTTATCAATTATTTTCAATTATTTATAATTATTTTAAACTATTTTCAATTATTTTCCATTATTTACAATTATTTTAAATTATTTTCAATTACTTTCATTTATTTTCAATTTTTTTCAATTATTTTCAATTATTTACAATTATTTTCAATTATTTTCAATTATTTTTAATTATTTTCAATTATTTATAAATTATTGTCAATTATTTTCAATTATTTTCAATTATTTATAATTATTTTCAATTATTTTCAATTATTTTCAATTATTTTCAATTATTTTCAATTATTTTCAATTATTTATAAATTATTGTCAATTATTTTAAATTATTGTCAATTATTTTTAATTATTGTCAATTATTTTCAATTATTTTCAATTATTTTCAATTATTTATCAATTATTGTCAATTATTTTTAATTATTTTCAATTATTTTCAATTATTTTCAATTTTTTTCAATTATTTTCAATTATTTTCAATTATTTTCAATTATTTTCAATTATTTTCAATTATTTTCAATTATTTTCAATTATTTTCAATTATTTTCAATTATTTATAAATTATTGTCAATTATTTTCAATTATTTTCAATTATTTATAATTATTTTCAATTATTTATAATTATTTTCAATTATTTTCAATTATTTTCAATTATTTTCAATTATTTATTAATTATTTTCAATTATTATAATTATTTTCAATTATTTTCAATTATTTTCAATTATTTTCAATTTTTTTCAATTATTTTCAATTATTTTCAATTATTTTCAATTATTTTCAATTATTTATAAATTGTCAATTATTTTCAATTATTTTCAATTATTTATAATTATTTTCAATTATTTTCATTTATTTTCATTTATTTTCAATTATTTTCAATTATTTTCAATTATTTTAAATTATTTTCAATTATTTTCAATTATTTTCAATTATTTTCAATTATTTTCAGTTATTTTCAATTATTTTCAATTATTTATCAATTATTGTCAATTATTTTCAATTATTTTCAATTATTTTCAATTATTTTCAATTATTTTCAATTATTTTCAATTATTTTCAATTATTTTCAATTATTTTCAATTATTTTCAATTATTTTCAATTATTTTCAATTATTTTCAATTATTTATAAATTATTGTCAATTATTTTCAATTATTTTCAATTATTTATAATTATTTTCAATTATTTTCATTTATTTTCAATTATTTTCAATTATTTTCAATTATTTTCAATTATTTTCAATTATTTTCAATTATTTTCAATTATTTTCAATTATTTTCAGTTATTTTCAATTATTTTCAATTATTTATCAATTATTGTCAATTATTTTCAATTATTTTCAATTATTTTCAATTATTTTCAATTATTTTCAATTATTTTCAATTATTTTCAATTATTTTCAATTATTTTCAATTATTGTCAATTATTTATAAATTATTGTCAATTATTTTCAATTATTTTCAATTATTTATAATTATTTTCTATTATTTTAAATTATTTTCAATTATTTTCAATTATTTTCAATTATTCTCTATTATTTTGAATTATTTTCAATTATTTTCAATTATTTATAATTATTTTCAATTATTTTCAATTATTTTCAATTATTTTCAATTATTTATAAATTATTGTCAATTATTTTCAATTATTTTCAATTATTTTCAATTATTTTCAATTATTTATCAATTATTGTCAATTATTTTTAATTATTGTCAATTATTTTCAATTATTTTCAATTATTTTCAATTATTTTCAATTATTTATCAATTATTGTCAATTATTTTTAATTATTTTCAATTATTTTCAATTATTTTCAATTATTTTCAATTTTTTCCAATTATTTATTAATTATTTTCAAATATGTATAATTATTTTCAATTATTTTCAATTATTTATAATTATTTTCAATTATTTATAATTATTTTCAATTATTTTCAATTATATTCAATTATTGTCAATTATTTTCAATTATTTTCAATTATTTTCAATTATTGTCAATTATTTTCAATTATTTTCAATTATTTTCAATTATTTTCAATTATTTTCAATTATTTTCAATTATTTTCAATTATTTTCAATTATTTTCAATTATTTTCAATTATTTTCAATTATTTTCAATTATTTTCAATTATTTTCAATTATTTTCAATTATTTATAAATTATTGTCAATTATTTTCAGTTATTTTCAATTATTTATAATTATTTTCAATTATTTTCAATTATTTTCAATTATTTATTAATTATTTTCAATTATTATAATTATTTTCAATTATTTTCAATTATTTTCAATTATTTTCAATTTTTTTCAATTATTTTCAATTATTTTCAATTATTTTCAATTATTTTCAATTATTTTCAATTATTTTCAATTATTTTCAATTATTTTCAATTATTTATAAATTATTGTCAATTATTTTCAATTATTTTCAATTATTTATAATTATTTTCAATTATTTTCATTTATTTTCATTTATTTTCAATTATTTTCAATTATTTTCAATTATTTTAAATTATTTTCAATTATTTTCAATTATTTTCAATTATTTTAAATTATTGTCAATTATTTTCAATTATTTTCAATTATTTATAATTATTTTCAATTATTTTAAATTATTTTCAATTATTTTCAATTATTTTCAATTATTTTCAATTATTTTCAGTTATTTTCAATTATTTTCAATTATTTATCAATTATTGTCAATTATTTTCAATTATTTTCAATTATTTTCAATTATTTTCAATTATTTTCAATTATATTCAATTATTTATAAATTATTGTCAATTATTTTCAATTATTTTCAATTATTTATAATTATTTTCTATTATTTTAAATTATTTTCAATTATTTTCAATTATTTATAATTATTTTCAATTATTTTCAATTATTTTCAATTATTTTCAATTATTTATAAATTATTGTCAATTATTTTCAATTATTTTCAATTATTTTCAATTATCTTCAATTATTTTCAATTATTTTCAATTATTTTCAATTATTTTCAATTATTTTCAATTATTTATAAATTATTGTCAATTATTTTCAATTATTCATCAATTATTGTCAACTATTTTCAATTATTTTCAATTATTTATAATTATTTTCAATTATTTTAAATTATTTTCAATTATTTTCAATTATTTTCAATTATTTTCAATTATTTATTAATTATTTTCAATTATTTATAATTATTTTCAATTATTTTCAATTATTTTCAATTATTTTCAATTATTTTCAATTATTTTCAATTATTTATCAATTATATTCAATTATTTATAATTATTTTAATTATTTTCAACTATTTATCAATTATTTTCAATTATTTATAATTATTTTAAACTATTTTCAATTATTTTCCATTATTTACAATTATTTTAAATTATTTTCAATTACTTTCATTTATTTTCAATTTTTTTCAATTATTTTCAATTATTTACAATTATTTTCAATTATTTTCAATTATTTTTAATTATTTTCAATTATTTATAAATTATTGTCAATTATTTTCAATTATTTTCAATTATTTATAATTATTTTCAATTATTTTCAATTATTTTCAATTATTTTCAATTATTTTCAATTATTTTCAATTATTTTCAATTATTTTCAATTATTTATAAATTATTGTCAATTATTTTAAATTATTTTCAATTATTTATAATTATTTTCAATTATTTTCAATTATTTTCGATTATTTTCAATTATTTTCAATTATTTTCAATTATTTTCAATTATTTTCAATTATTTTCAATTATTTTCAATTATTTATCAATTATTGTCAATTATTGTCAATTATTTTCAATTATTTTCAATTATTTTCAATTATTGTCAATTATTTTCAATTATTTTCAATTATTTTCAATTATTTTCAATTATTTTCAATTATTTTCAATTATTTTCAATTATTTTCAATTATTTTCAATTATTTTCAATTATTTTCAATTATTTTCAATTATTTTCAATTATTTTCAATTATATTAAATTATTTTCAATTATTTTCAATTATTTTCAATTATTTTCAGTTATTTTCAATTATTTATTAATTATTTTCAATTATTTATAATTATTTTCAATTATTTTCAATTATCTTAAATTATTTTCAATTATTTTCAATTATTTTCAATTATTTATTAATTATTTTCAATTATTTATAATTATTTTCAATTATTTTCAATTATTTTCAATTATTTTCAATTATTTTCAATTATTTTCAATTATTTTCAATTATTTTCAATTATTTTCAATTATTTTCAATTATTTATAAATTATTGTCAATTATTTTCAATTATTTTCAATTATTTATAATTATTTTCAATTATTTTCAATTATTTTCAATTATTTTCAATTATTTTCAATTATTTTCAATTATTTATTAATTATTTTCAATTATTATAATTATTTTCAATTATTTTCAATTATTTTCAATTATTTTCAATTTTTTTCAATTATTTTCAATTATTTTCAATTATTTTCAATTATTTTCAATTATTTTCAATTATTTTCAATTATTTATAAATTGTCAATTATTTTCAATTATTTTCAATTATTTATAATTATTTTCAATTATTTTCATTTATTTTCATTTATTTTCAATTATTTTCAATTATTTTCAATTATTTTCAATTATTTTCAATTATTTTCAAGTATTTTCAATTATTTTCAATTATTTATAAATTATTGTCAATTATTTTCAATTATTTTCAATTATTTATAATTATTTTCAATTATTTTAAATTATTTTCAATTATTTTCAATTATTTTCAATTATTTTCAATTATTTTCAGTTATTTTCAATTATTTTCAATTATTTATCAATTATTGTCAATTATTTTCAATTATTTTCAATTATTTTCAATTATTTTCAATTATTTTCATTTATTTTCAATTATTTTCAATTATTTTCAATTATTTTCAATTATTTTCAATTATTTTCAATTATTTTCAATTATTTTCAGTTATTTTCAATTATTTTCAATTATTTATCAATTATTGTCAATTATTTTCAATTATTTTCAATTATTTTCAATTATTTTCAATTATTTTCAATTATTTTCAATTATTTTCAATTATTTTCAATTATTTTCAATTATTTTCAATTATTTTCAATTATTTATAAATTATTGTCAATTATTTTCAATTATTTTCAATTATTTATAATTATTTTCTATTATTTTAAATTATTTTCAATTATTTTCAATTATTTTCAATTATTTATAATTATTCTCTATTATTTTGAATTATTTTCAATTATTTTCAATTATTTATAATTATTTTCAATTATTTTCAATTATTTTCAATTATTTATAAATTATTGTCAATTATTTTCAATTATTTTCAATTATTTTCAATTATTTTCAATTATTTATCAATTATTGTCAATTATTTTTAATTATTGTCAATTATTTTCAATTATTTTCAATTATTTTCAATTATTTTCAATTATTTATCAATTATTGTCAATTATTTTTAATTATTTTCAATTATTTTCAATTATTTTCAATTATTTTCAATTTTTTCCAATTATTTATTAATTATTTTCAAATATGTATAATTATTTTCAATTATTTTCAATTATTTATAATTATTTTCAATTATTTATAATTATTTTCAATTATTTTCAATTATATTCAATTATTGTCAATTATTTTCAATTATTTTCAATTATTTTCAATTATTGTCAATTATTTTCAATTATTTTCAATTATTTTCAATTATTTTCAATTATTTTCAATTATTTTCAATTATTTTCAATTATTTTCAATTATTTTCAATTATTTTCAATTATTTTCAATTATTTTCAATTATTTTCAATTATTTTCAATTATTTTCAATTATTTATAAATTATTGTCAATTATTTTCAGTTATTTTCAATTATTTATAATTATTTTCAATTATTTTCAATTATTTTCAATTATTTATTAATTATTTTCAATTATTATAATTATTTTCAATTATTTTCAATTATTTTCAATTATTTTCAATTTTTTTCAATTATTTTCAATTATTTTCAATTATTTTCAATTATTTTCAATTATTTTCAATTATTTTCAATTATTTTCAATTATTTTCTATTATTTATAAATTATTGTCAATTATTTTCAATTATTTTCAATTATTTATAATTATTTTCAATTATTTTCATTTATTTTCATTTATTTTCAATTATTTTCAATTATTTTCAATTATTTTCAATTATTTATAAATTATTGTCAATTATTTTCAATTATTTTCAATTATTTATTAATTATTTTCAATTATTATAATTATTTTCAATTATTTTCAATTATTTTCAATTATTTTCAATTTTTTTCAATTATTTTCAATTATTTTCAATTATTTTCAATTATTTTCAATTATTTTCAATTATTTTCAATTATTTTCAATTATTTTCAATTATTTATAAATTGTCAATTATTTTCAATTATTTTCAATTATTTATAATTATTTTCAATTATTTTCATTTATTTTCATTTATTTTCAATTATTTTCAATTATTTTAAATTATTTTCAATTATTTTCAATTATTTTAAATTATTTTCAATTATTTTCAGTTATTTTCAATTATTTTCAATTATTTTCAATTATCTTCAATTATTTTCAATTATTTTCAATTATTTTCAATTATTTTCAATTATTTTCAATTATTTTCAATTATTTTCAATTATTTTCAATTATTTTCAATTATTTATAAATTATTGTCAATTATTTTCAATTATTTTCAATTATTTATAATTATTTTCAATTATTTTCATTTATTTTCAATTATTTTCAATTATTTTCAATTATTTTCAATTATTTTCAATTATTTTCAATTATTTTCAATTATTTTCAATTATTTTCAATTATTTTCAGTTATTTTCAATTATTTTCAATTATTTATCAATTATTGTCAATTATTTTCAATTATTTTCAATTATTTTCAATTATTTTCAATTATTTTCAATTATTTTCAATTATTTTCAATTATTTTCAATTATTTTCAATTATTTTCAATTATTTATAAATTATTGTCAATTATTTTCAATTATTTTCAATTATTTATAATTATTTTCTATTATTTTAAATTATTTTCAATTATTTTCAATTATTTTCAATTATTTATAATTATTCTCTATTATTTTGAATTATTTTCAATTATTTTCAATTATTTATAATTATTTTCAATTATTTTCAATTATTTTCAATTATTTATAAATTATTGTCAATTATTTTCAATTATTTTCAATTATTTTCAATTATTTATCAATTATTGTCAATTATTTTTAATTATTGTCAATTATTTTCAATTATTTTCAATTATTTTCAATTATTTTCAATTATTTATCAATTATTGTCAATTATTTTTAATTATTTTCAATTATTTTCAATTATTTTCAATTATTTTCAATTTTTTCCAATTATTTATTAATTATTTTCAAATATGTATAATTATTTTCAATTATTTTCAATTATTTATAATTATTTTCAATTATTTATAATTATTTTCAATTATTTTCAATTATATTCAATTATTGTCAATTATTTTCAATTATTTTCAATTATTTTCAATTATTGTCAATTATTTTCAATTATTTTCAATTATTTTCAATTATTTTCAATTATTTTCAATTATTTTCAATTATTTTCAATTATTTTCAATTATTTTCAATTATTTTCAATTATTTTCAATTATTTTCAATTATTTTCAATTATTTATAAATTATTGTCAATTATTTTCAGTTATTTTCAATTATTTATAATTATTTTCAATTATTTTCAATTATTTTCAATTATTTATTAATTATTTTCAATTATTATAATTATTTTCAATTATTTTCAATTATTTTCAATTTTTTTCAATTATTTTCAATTATTTTCAATTATTTTCAATTATTTTCAATTATTTTCAATTATTTTCAATTATTTTCAATTATTTATAAATTATTGTCAATTATTTTCAATTATTTTCAATTATTTTCATTTATTTTCATTTATTTTCAATTATTTTCAATTATTTTCAATTATTTTCAATTATTTTCAATTATTTTCAATTATTGTCAATTATTTTCAATTATTTTCAATTATTTATAATTATTTTCAATTATTTTAAATTATTTTCAATTATTTTCAATTATTTTCAATTATTTTCAATTATTTTCAGTTATTTTCAATTATTTTCAATTATTTATCAATTATTGTCAATTATTTTCAATTATTTTCAATTATTTTCAATTATTTTCAATTATTTTCAATTATTTTCAATTATTTATAAATTATTGTCAATTATTTTCAATTATTTTCAATTATTTATAATTATTTTCTATTATTTTAAATTATTTTCAATTATTTTCAATTATTTATAATTATTTTCAATTATTTTCAATTATTTTCAATTATTTTCAATTATTTATAAATTATTGTCAATTATTTTCAATTATTTTCAATTATTTTCAATTATCTTCAATTATTTTCAATTATTTTCAATTATTTTCAATTATTTTCAATTATTTTCAATTATTTTCAATTATTTATAAATTATTGTCAATTATTTTCAATTATTCATCAATTATTGTCAACTATTTTCAATTATTTTCAATTATTTATAATTATTTTCAATTATTTTAAATTATTTTCAATTATTTTCAATTATTTTCAATTATTTTCAATTATTTATTAATTATTTTCAATTATTTATAATTATTTTCAATTATTTTCAATTATTTTCAATTATTTTCAATTATTTTCAATTATTTTCAATTATTTATCAATTATATTCAATTATTTATAATTATTTTAATTATTTTCAACTATTTATCAATTATTTTCAATTATTTATAATTATTTTAAACTATTTTCAATTATTTTCCATTATTTACAATTATTTTAAATTATTTTCAATTACTTTCATTTATTTTCAATTTTTTTCAATTATTTTCAATTATTTACAATTATTTTCAATTATTTTCAATTATTTTCAATTATTTTTAATTATTTTCAATTATTTATAAATTATTGTCAATTATTTTCAATTATTTTCAATTATTTATAATTATTTTCAATTATTTTCAATTATTTTCAATTATTTATAAATTATTGTCAATTATTTTAAATTATTTTCAATTATTTATAATTATTTTCAATTATTTTCAATTATTTTCGATTATTTTCAATTATTTTCAATTATTTTCAATTATTTTCAATTATTTTCAATTATTTTCAATTATTTTCAATTATTTATCAATTATTGTCAATTATTGTCAATTATTTTCAATTATTTTCAATTATTTTCAATTATTGTCAATTATTTTCAATTATTTTCAATTATTTTCAATTATTTTCAATTATTTTCAATTATTTTCAATTATTTTCAATTATTTTCAATTATTTTCAATTATTTTCAATTATTTTCAATTATTTTCAATTATTTTCAATTATTTTCAATTATTTTCAATTATATTAAATTATTTTCAATTATTTTCAATTATTTTCAATTATTTTCAATTATTTTCAATTATTTATTAATTATTTTCAATTATTTATAATTATTTTCAATTATTTTCAATTATCTTCAATTATTTTCAATTATTTTCAATTATTTTCAATTATTTATTAATTATTTTCAATTATTTATAATTATTTTCAATTATTTTCAATTATTTTCAATTATTTTCAATTATTTTCAATTATTTTCAATTATTTTCAATTATTTTCAATTATTTTCAATTATTTTCAATTATTTTCAATTATTTTCAATTATTTTCAATTATTTTCAATTATTTATTAATTATTTTCAATTATTTAAAATTATTATCAATTATTTTCAATTATCATCAATTATTTTCAATTATTTTCAATTATTTTCAATTATTTTCAATTATTTTCAATTATTTTCAATTATTTATAAATTATTGTCAATTATTTTCAATTATTTATAAATTATTGTCAATTATTTTCAATTATTTTCAATTATTTATAATTATTTTCAATTATTTTAAATTATTTTCAATTATTTTCAATTATTTTCAATTATTTTCAATTATTTTCAATTATTTTCAATTATTTATTAATTATTTTCAATTATTTATAATTATTTTCAATTATTTTCAATTATTTTCAATTATTTTCAATTATTTTCAATTATTTTCAATTATTTTCAATTATTTTCAATTATTTTCAATTATTTTCAATTATTTTCAATTATTTAACAATTATATTCAATTATTTATAATTATTTTAATTATTTTCAACTATTTATCAATTATTTTCAATTATTTATAATTATTTTAAACTATTTTCAATTATTTTCCATTATTTACAATTATTTTAAATTATTTTCAATTACTTTCATTTATTTTCAATTTTTTTCAATTATTTTCAATTATTTACAATTATTTTCAATTATTTTCAATTATTTTTAATTATTTTCAATTATTTATAAATTATTGTCAATTATTTTCAATTATTTTCAATTATTTATAATTATTTTCAATTATTTTCAATTATTTTCAATTATTTTCAATTATTTTCAATTATTTTCCATTATTTTCCATTATTTATAAATTATTGTCAATTATTTTAAATTATTTTCAATTATTTATAATTATTTTCAATTATTTTCAATTATTTTCGATTATTTTCAATTATTTTCAATTATTTTCAATTATTTTCAATTATTTTCAATTATTTTCAATTATTTTCAATTATTTTCAATTATTTTCAATTATTTTCAATTATTTATCAATTATTGTCAATTATTGTCAATTATTTTCAATTATTTTCAATTATTGTCAATTATTTTCAATTATTTTCAATTATTTTCCATTATTTTCAATTATTTTCAATTATTTTCAATTATTTTCAATTATTTTCAATTATTTTCAATTATTTTCAATTATTTTCAATTATTTTCAATTATTTTCAATTATTTTCAATTATATTAAATTATTTTCAATTATTTTCAATTATTTTCAATTATTTTCAATTATTTTCAATTATTTTCAATTATTTTCAATTATTTATTAATTATTTTCAATTATTTATAATTATTTTCAATTATTTTCAATTATCTTCAATTATTTTCAATTATTTTCAATTATTTTCAATTATTTTCAATTATTTATAAATTATTGTCAATTATTTTCAATTATTTTCAATTATTTATAAATTATTGTCAATTATTTTCAATTATTTTCAATTATTTATAAATTATTGTCAATTATTTTCAATTATTTTCAATTATTTATAA
The DNA here is from genome assembly GCA_947577245.1 of Andrena bucephala. NCBI lineage: Eukaryota > Metazoa > Arthropoda > Insecta > Hymenoptera > Andrenidae > Andrena > Andrena bucephala. The sequence continues at coordinate 31,157,339 of OX387716.1, read as the reverse complement.
TTATTTTCAATTATTTTAAATTATTTTCAATTATTTTCAATTATTTTCTATTATTTTCAATTATTTATTAATTATTTTCAATTATTATAATTATTTTCAATTATTTTCAATTATTTTCAATTTTTTTCAATTTTTTTCAATTATTTTCAATTATTTTCAATTATTTTCAATTATTTTCAATTATTTTCAATTATTTTCAATTATTTTCAATTATTTTCAATTATTTATAAATTATTGTCAATTATTTTCAATTATTTTCAATTATTTATAATTATTTTCAAATATTTTCATTTATTTTCAATTATTTTCAATTATTTTCAATTATTTTCAATTATTTTCAATTATTTTCAATTATTTTCAATTATTTATAAATTATTGTCAATTATTTTCAATTATTTTCAATTATTTATAATTATTTTCAATTATTTTAAATTATTTTCAATTATTTTCAATTATTTTCAATTATTTTCAGTTATTTTCAATTATTTTCAATTATTTATCAATTATTGTCAATTGTTTTCAATTATTTTCAATTATTTTCAATTATTTTCAATTATTTCCAATTATTTTCAATTATTTTCAATTATTTTCAATTATTTTCAATTATTTTCCATTATTTTCAATTATTTTCAATTATATTAAATTATTTTCAATTATTTTCAATTATTTTCAATTATTTTCAATTATTTTCAATTATTTTCAATTATTTTCAATTATTTTCAATTATTTATTAATTATTTTCAATTATTTATAATTATTTTCAATTATTTTCAATTATCATCAATTATTTTCAATTATTTTCAATTATTTTCAATTATTTTCAATTATTTATAAATTATTGTCAATTATTTTCAATTATTTCCAATTATTTATAAATTATTGTCAATTATTTTCAATTATTTATAATTATTTTCAATTATTTTCAATTATTTTCAATTATTTTCAATTATTTTCAATTATTTATTAATTATTTTCAATTATTATAATTATTTTCAATTATTTTCAATTATTTTAAATTATTTTCAATTTTTTTCAATTATTTTCAATTTTTTTCAATTATTTTCAATTATTTTCAATTATTTTCAATTATTTTCAATTATTTTCAATTATTTTCAATTATTTTCAATTATTTATAAATTATTGTCAATTATTTTCAATTATTTTCAATTATTTATAATTATTTTCAATTATTTTCATTTATTTTCAATTATTTTCACTTATTTTCAATTATTTTCAATTATTTTCAATTATTTTCAATTATTTTCAATTATTTTCAATTATTTATAAATTATTGTCAATTATTTTCAATTATTTTCAATTATTTTCAATTATTTATAATTATTTTCTATTATTTTAAATTATTTTCAATTATTTTAAAATATTTTCAATTATTTTCAATTATTTTCAATTATTTATAATTATTCTCTATTATTTTCAATTATTTTCAATTATTTATAATTATTTTCAATTATTTTCAATTATTTTCAATTATTTATAAATTATTGTCAATTATTTTCAATTATTTTCAATTATTTTCAATTATTTTCAATTATTTATCAATTATTGTCAATTATTTTTAATTATTGTCAATTATTTTCAATTATTTTCAATTATTTTCAATTATTTTCAATTATTTATCAATTATTGTCAATTATTTTTAATTATTTTCAATTATTTTCAATTATTTTCAATTATTTTCAATTTTTTTCAATTATTTATTAATTATTTTCAAATATGTATAATTATTTTCAATTATTTATAATTATTTTCAATTATTTATAATTATTTTCAATTATTTTCAATTATTTTCAATTATTTTCAATTTTTTTCAATTATTTTCAATTATTTTCAATTATTTTCAATTATTTTCAATTATTTTCAATTATTTATAAATTATTGTCAATTATTTTCAATTATTTTCAATTATTTATAATTATTTTCAATTATTTTCATTTATTTTCATATATTTTCAATTATTTTCAATTATTTTCAATTATTTTCAATTATTTTCAATTATTTTCAATTATTTTCAATTATTAATAAATTATTGTCAATTATTTTCAATTATTTTCAATTATTTATAATTATTTTCAATTATTTTAAATTATTTTCAATTATTTTCAATTATTTTCAATTATTTTCAGTTATTTTCAATTATTTTCAATTATTTATCAATTATTGTCAATTATTTTCAATTATTTTCAATTATTTTCAATTATTTTCAATTATTTTCAATTATTTTCAATTATTTATAAATTATTGTCAATTATTTTCAATTATTTTCAATTATTTATAATTATTTTCTATTATTTTAAATTTTTTTCAATTATTTTCAATTATTTATAATTATTTTCAATTATTTTCAATTATTTTCAATTATTTTCAATTATTTATAAATTATTGTCAATTATTTTCAATTATTTTCAATTATTTTCAATTATCTTCAATTATTTTCAATTATTTTCAATTATTTTCAATTATTTTCAATTATTTTCAATTATTTTCAATTATTTATAAATTATTGTCAATTATTTTCAATTATTTATAAATTATTGTCAACTATTTTCAATTATTTTCAATTATTTATAATTATTTTCAATTATTTTAAATTATTTTCAATTATTTTCAATTATTTTCAATTATTTTCAATTATTTTCAATTATTTATTAATTATTTTCAATTATTTATAATTCTTTTCAATTATTTTCAATTATTTTCAATTATTTTCAATTATTTTCAATTATTTTCAATTATTTTCAATTATTTTCAATTATTTTCAATTATTTTCAATTATTTTCAATTATTTTCAATTATTTTCAATTATTTTCAATTATTTTCAATTATTTATTAATTATTTTCAATTATTTAAAATTATTTTCAATTAATTTCAATTATCATCAATTATTTTCAATTATTTTCAATTATTTTCAATTATTTTCAATTATTTTCAATTATTTTCAATTATTTATAAATTATTGTCAATTATTTTCAATTATTTTCAATTATTTATAAATTATTGTCAATTATTTTCAATTATTTTCAATTATTTATAATTATTTTCAATTATTTTAAATTATTTTCAATTATTTTCAATTATTTTCAATTATTTTCAATTATTTATTAATTATTTTCAATTATTATAATTATTTTCAATTATTTTCAATTATTTTCAATTTTTTTCAATTATTTTCAATTTTTTTCAATTATTTTCAATTATTTTCAATTATTTTCAATTATTTTCAATTATTTTCAATTATTTTCAATTATTTTCAATTATTTTCAATTATTTATAAATTATTGTCAATTATTTTCAATTATTTTCAATTATTTATAATTATTTTCAAATATTTTCATTTATTTTCAATTATTTTCAATTATTTTCAATTATTTTCAATTATTTTCAATTATTTTCAATTATTTTCAATTATTTTCAATTATTTATAAATTATTGTCAATTATTTTCAATTATTTTCAATTATTTATAATTATTTTCAATTATTTTCAATTATTTTAAATTATTTTCAATTATTTTCAATTATTTTCAGTTATTTTCAATTATTTTCAATTATTTATCAATTATTGTCAATTGTTTTCAATTATTTTCAATCATTTTCAATTATTTTCAATTATTTTCAATTATTATAATTATTTTCAATTATTTTCAATTATTTTCAATTATTTTCAATTTTTTTCAATTATTTTCAATTTTTTTCAATTATTTTCAATTATTTTCAATTATTTTCAATTATTTTCAATTATTTTCAATTATTTATAAATTATTGTCAATTATTTTCAATTATTTTCAATTATTTATAATTATTTTCAATTATTTTCATTTATTTTCAATTATTTTCAATTATTTTCAATTATTTTCAATTATTTTCAATTATTTTCAATTATTTTCAATTATTTTCAGTTATTTTCAATTATTTTCAATTATTTATCAATTATTGTCAATTATTTTCAATTATTTTCAATTATTTTCAATTATTTTCAATTATTTTCAATTATTTTCAATTATTTTCAATTATTTATAAATTATTGTCAATTATTTTCAATTATTTTCAATTATTTATAATTATTTTCTATTATTTTAAATTATTTTCAATTATTTTCAATTATTTTCAATTATTTATAATTATTCTCTATTATTTTGAATTATTTTCAATTATTTTCAATTATTTATAATTATTTTCAATTATTTTCAATTATTTTCAATTATTTATAAATTATTGTCAATTATTTTCAATTATTTTCAATTATTTTCAATTATTTTCAATTATTTTCAATTATTTATCAATTATTGTCAATTATTTTTAATTATTGTCAATTATTTTCAATTATTTTCAATTATTTTCAATTATTTTCAATTATTTATCAATTATTGTCAATTATTTTTAATTATTTTCAATTATTTTCAATTATTTTCAATTATTTTCAATTTTTTTCAATTATTTATTAATTATTTTCAAATATGTATAATTATTTTCAATTATTTTCAATTATTTATAATTATTTTCAATTATTTATAATTATTTTCAATTATTTTCAATTATTTTCAATTATTTTCAATTATTTTCAATTTTTTTCAATTATTTTCAATTATTTTCAATTATTTTCAATTATTTTCAATTATTTTCAATTATTTTCAATTATTTTCAATTATTTTCAATTATTTTCAATTATTTTCAATTATTTTCAATTATTTTCAATTATTTTCAATTATTTTCAATTATTTTCAATTATTTTCAATTATTTTCAATTATTTATCAATTATATTCAATTATTTATAATTATTTTAATTATTTTCAACTATTTATCAATTATTTTCAATTATTTATAATTATTTTAAACTATTTTCAATTATTTTCCATTATTTACAATTATTTTAAATTATTTTCAATTACTTTCATTTATTTTCAATTTTTTTCAATTATTTTCAATTATTTACAATTATTTTCAATTATTTTCAATTATTTTTAATTATTTTCAATTATTTATAAATTATTGTCAATTATTTTCAATTATTTTCAATTATTTATAATTATTTTCAATTATTTTCAATTATTTTCAATTATTTTCAATTATTTTCAATTATTTTCCATTATTTTCCATTATTTATAAATTATTGTCAATTATTTTAAATTATTTTCAATTATTTATAATTATTTTCAATTATTTTCAATTATTTTCGATTATTTTCAATTATTTTCAATTATTTTCAATTATTTTCAATTATTTTCAATTATTTTCAATTATTTTCAATTATTTTCAATTATTTTCAATTATTTTCAATTATTTATCAATTATTGTCAATTATTGTCAATTATTTTCAATTATTTTCAATTATTGTCAATTATTTTCAATTATTTTCAATTATTTTCAATTATTTTCAATTATTTTCAATTATTTTCAATTATTTTCAATTATTTTCAATTATTTTCAATTATTTTCAATTATTTTCAATTATTTTCAATTATTTTCAATTATTTTCAATTATATTAAATTATTTTCAATTATTTTCAATTATTTTCAATTATTTTCAATTATTTTCAATTATTTTCAATTATTTTCAATTATTTATTAATTATTTTCAATTATTTATAATTATTTTCAATTATTTTCAATTATCTTCAATTATTTTCAATTATTTTCAATTATTTTCAATTATTTTCAATTATTTATAAATTATTGTCAATTATTTTCAATTATTTTCAATTATTTATAAATTATTGTCAATTATTTTCAATTATTTTCAATTATTTATAAATTATTGTCAATTATTTTCAATTATTTTCAATTATTTATAATTATTTTCAATTATTTTAAATTATTTTCAATTATTTTCAATTATTTTCTATTATTTTCAATTATTTATTAATTATTTTCAATTATTATAATTATTTTCAATTATTTTCAATTATTTTCAATTTTTTTCAATTTTTTTCAATTATTTTCAATTATTTTCAATTATTTTCAATTATTTTCAATTATTTTCAATTATTTTCAATTATTTTCAATTATTTTCAATTATTTATAAATTATTGTCAATTATTTTCAATTATTTTCAATTATTTATAATTATTTTCAAATATTTTCATTTATTTTCAATTATTTTCAATTATTTTCAATTATTTTCAATTATTTTCAATTATTTTCAATTATTTTCAATTATTTATAAATTATTGTCAATTATTTTCAATTATTTTCAATTATTTATAATTATTTTCAATTATTTTAAATTATTTTCAATTATTTTCAATTATTTTCAATTATTTTCAGTTATTTTCAATTATTTTCAATTATTTATCAATTATTGTCAATTGTTTTCAATTATTTTCAATTATTTTCAATTATTTTCAATTATTTTCAATTATTTCCAATTATTTTCAATTATTTTCAATTATTTTCAATTATTTTCAATTATTTTCCATTATTTTCCATTATTTTCAATTATATTAAATTATTTTCAATTATTTTCAATTATTTTCAATTATTTTCAATTATTTTCAATTATTTTCAATTATTTTCAATTATTTTCAATTATTTATTAATTATTTTCAATTATTTATAATTATTTTCAATTATTTTCAATTATCATCAATTATTTTCAATTATTTTCAATTATTTTCAATTATTTTCAATTATTTATAAATTATTGTCAATTATTTTCAATTATTTCCAATTATTTATAAATTATTGTCAATTATTTTCAATTATTTATAATTATTTTCAATTATTTTCAATTATTTTCAATTATTTTCAATTATTTTCAATTATTTTCAATTATTTATTAATTATTTTCAATTATTATAATTATTTTCAATTATTTTCAATTATTTTAAATTATTTTCAATTTTTTTCAATTATTTTCAATTTTTTTCAATTATTTTCAATTATTTTCAATTATTTTCAATTATTTTCAATTATTTTCAATTATTTATAAATTATTGTCAATTATTTTCAATTATTTTCAATTATTTATAATTATTTTCAATTATTTTCATTTATTTTCAATTATTTTCAATTATTTTCAATTATTTTCAATTATTTTCAATTATTTTCAATTATTTTCAATTATTTTCAATTATTTTCAATTATTTTCAATTATTTTCAATTATTTTCAATTATTTATAAATTATTGTCAATTATTTTCAATTATTTCCAATTATTTATAAATTATTGTCAATTATTTTCAATTATTTTCAATTATTTTCAATTATTTTCAATTATTTTCAATTATTTTCAATTATTTTCAATTATTTTCAATTATTTTCAATTATTTATAAATTATTGTCAATTATTTTCAATTATTTTCAATTATTTATAAATTATTGTCAATTATTTTCAATTATTTTCAATTATTTATAATTATTTTCAATTATTTTAAATTATTTTCAATTATTTTCAATTATTTTCAATTATTTTCAATTATTTATTAATTATTTTCAATTATTATAATTATTTTCAATTATTTTCAATTATTTTCAATTTTTTTCAATTATTTTCAATTTTTTTCAATTATTTTCAATTATTTTCAATTATTTTCAATTATTTTCAATTATTTTCAATTATTTTCAATTATTTTCAATTATTTTCAATTATTTATAAATTATTGTCAATTATTTTCAATTATTTTCAATTATTTATAATTATTTTCAAATATTTTCATTTATTTTCAATTATTTTCAATTATTTTCAATTATTTTCAATTATTTTCAATTATTTTCAATTATTTTCAATTATTTTCAATTATTTATAAATTATTGTCAATTATTTTCAATTATTTTCAATTATTTATAATTATTTTCAATTATTTTCAATTATTTTAAATTATTTTCAATTATTTTCAATTATTTTCAGTTATTTTCAATTATTTTCAATTATTTATCAATTATTGTCAATTGTTTTCAATTATTTTCAATCATTTTCAATTATTTTCAATTATTTTCAATTATTATAATTATTTTCAATTATTTTCAATTATTTTCAATTATTTTCAATTTTTTTCAATTATTTTCAATTTTTTTCAATTATTTTCAATTATTTTCAATTATTTTCAATTATTTTCAATTATTTTCAATTATTTATAAATTATTGTCAATTATTTTCAATTATTTTCAATTATTTATAATTATTTTCAATTATTTTCATTTATTTTCAATTATTTTCAATTATTTTCAATTATTTTCAATTATTTTCAATTATTTTCAATTATTTTCAATTATTTTCAGTTATTTTCAATTATTTTCAATTATTTATCAATTATTGTCAATTATTTTCAATTATTTTCAATTATTTTCAATTATTTTCAATTATTTTCAATTATTTTCAATTATTTTCAATTATTTATAAATTATTGTCAATTATTTTCAATTATTTTCAATTATTTATAATTATTTTCTATTATTTTAAATTATTTTCAATTATTTTCAATTATTTTCAATTATTTATAATTATTCTCTATTATTTTGAATTATTTTCAATTATTTTCAATTATTTATAATTATTTTCAATTATTTTCAATTATTTTCAATTATTTATAAATTATTGTCAATTATTTTCAATTATTTTCAATTATTTTCAATTATTTTCAATTATTTTCAATTATTTATCAATTATTGTCAATTATTTTTAATTATTGTCAATTATTTTCAATTATTTTCAATTATTTTCAATTATTTTCAATTATTTATCAATTATTGTCAATTATTTTTAATTATTTTCAATTATTTTCAATTATTTTCAATTATTTTCAATTTTTTTCAATTATTTATTAATTATTTTCAAATATGTATAATTATTTTCAATTATTTTCAATTATTTATAATTATTTTCAATTATTTATAATTATTTTCAATTATTTTCAATTATTTTCAATTATTTTCAATTATTTTCAATTTTTTTCAATTATTTTCAATTATTTTCAATTATTTTCAATTATTTTCAATTATTTTCAATTATTTTCAATTATTTTCAATTATTTTCAATTATTTTCAATTATTTTCAATTATTTTCAATTATTTTCAATTATTTTCAATTATTTTCAATTATTTTCAATTATTTTCAATTATTTTCAATTATTTATCAATTATATTCAATTATTTATAATTATTTTAATTATTTTCAACTATTTATCAATTATTTTCAATTATTTATAATTATTTTAAACTATTTTCAATTATTTTCCATTATTTACAATTATTTTAAATTATTTTCAATTACTTTCATTTATTTTCAATTTTTTTCAATTATTTTCAATTATTTACAATTATTTTCAATTATTTTCAATTATTTTTAATTATTTTCAATTATTTATAAATTATTGTCAATTATTTTCAATTATTTTCAATTATTTATAATTATTTTCAATTATTTTCAATTATTTTCAATTATTTTCAATTATTTTCAATTATTTTCCATTATTTTCCATTATTTATAAATTATTGTCAATTATTTTAAATTATTTTCAATTATTTATAATTATTTTCAATTATTTTCAATTATTTTCGATTATTTTCAATTATTTTCAATTATTTTCAATTATTTTCAATTATTTTCAATTATTTTCAATTATTTTCAATTATTTTCAATTATTTTCAATTATTTTCAATTATTTATCAATTATTGTCAATTATTGTCAATTATTTTCAATTATTTTCAATTATTGTCAATTATTTTCAATTATTTTCAATTATTTTCAATTATTTTCAATTATTTTCAATTATTTTCAATTATTTTCAATTATTTTCAATTATTTTCAATTATTTTCAATTATTTTCAATTATTTTCAATTATTTTCAATTATTTTCAATTATATTAAATTATTTTCAATTATTTTCAATTATTTTCAATTATTTTCAATTATTTTCAATTATTTTCAATTATTTTCAATTATTTATTAATTATTTTCAATTATTTATAATTATTTTCAATTATTTTCAATTATCTTCAATTATTTTCAATTATTTTCAATTATTTTCAATTATTTTCAATTATTTATAAATTATTGTCAATTATTTTCAATTATTTTCAATTATTTATAAATTATTGTCAATTATTTTCAATTATTTTCAATTATTTATAAATTATTGTCAATTATTTTCAATTATTTTCAATTATTTATAATTATTTTCAATTATTTTAAATTATTTTCAATTATTTTCAATTATTTTCTATTATTTTCAATTATTTATTAATTATTTTCAATTATTATAATTATTTTCAATTATTTTCAATTATTTTCAATTTTTTTCAATTTTTTTCAATTATTTTCAATTATTTTCAATTATTTTCAATTATTTTCAATTATTTTCAATTATTTTCAATTATTTTCAATTATTTTCAATTATTTATAAATTATTGTCAATTATTTTCAATTATTTTCAATTATTTATAATTATTTTCAAATATTTTCATTTATTTTCAATTATTTTCAATTATTTTCAATTATTTTCAATTATTTTCAATTATTTTCAATTATTTTCAATTATTTATAAATTATTGTCAATTATTTTCAATTATTTTCAATTATTTATAATTATTTTCAATTATTTTAAATTATTTTCAATTATTTTCAATTATTTTCAATTATTTTCAGTTATTTTCAATTATTTTCAATTATTTATCAATTATTGTCAATTGTTTTCAATTATTTTCAATTATTTTCAATTATTTTCAATTATTTTCAATTATTTCCAATTATTTTCAATTATTTTCAATTATTTTCAATTATTTTCAATTATTTTCCATTATTTTCCATTATTTTCAATTATATTAAATTATTTTCAATTATTTTCAATTATTTTCAATTATTTTCAATTATTTTCAATTATTTTCAATTATTTTCAATTATTTTCAATTATTTATTAATTATTTTCAATTATTTATAATTATTTTCAATTATTTTCAATTATCATCAATTATTTTCAATTATTTTCAATTATTTTCAATTATTTTCAATTATTTATAAATTATTGTCAATTATTTTCAATTATTTCCAATTATTTATAAATTATTGTCAATTATTTTCAATTATTTATAATTATTTTCAATTATTTTCAATTATTTTCAATTATTTTCAATTATTTTCAATTATTTTCAATTATTTATTAATTATTTTCAATTATTATAATTATTTTCAATTATTTTCAATTATTTTAAATTATTTTCAATTTTTTTCAATTATTTTCAATTTTTTTCAATTATTTTCAATTATTTTCAATTATTTTCAATTATTTTCAATTATTTTCAATTATTTATAAATTATTGTCAATTATTTTCAATTATTTTCAATTATTTATAATTATTTTCAATTATTTTCATTTATTTTCAATTATTTTCAATTATTTTCAATTATTTTCAATTATTTTCAATTATTTTCAATTATTTTCAATTATTTATAAATTATTGTCAATTATTTTCAATTATTTTCAATTATTTTCAATTATTTATAATTATTTTCTATTATTTTAAATTATTTTCAATTATTTTAAAATATTTTCAATTATTTTCAATTATTTTCAATTATTTATAATTATTCTCTATTATTTTCAATTATTTTCAATTATTTATAATTATTTTCAATTATTTTCAATTATTTTCAATTATTTATAAATTATTGTCAATTATTTTCAATTATTTTCAATTATTTTCAATTATTTTCAATTATTTATCAATTATTGTCAATTATTTTTAATTATTGTCAATTATTTTCAATTATTTTCAATTATTTTCAATTATTTTCAATTATTTATCAATTATTGTCAATTATTTTTAATTATTTTCAATTATTTTCAATTATTTTCAATTATTTTCAATTTTTTTCAATTATTTATTAATTATTTTCAAATATGTATAATTATTTTCAATTATTTTCAATTATTTATAATTATTTTCAATTATTTATAATTATTTTCAATTATTTTCAATTATTTTCAATTATTTTCAATTATTTTCAATTTTTTTCAATTATTTTCAATTATTTTCAATTATTTTCAATTATTTTCAATTATTTTCAATTATTTTCAATTATTTATAAATTATTGTCAATTATTTTCAATTATTTTCAATTATTTATAATTATTTTCAATTATTTTCATTTATTTTCATATATTTTCAATTATTTTCAATTACTTTCAATTATTTTCAATTATTTTCAATTATTTTCAATTATTTTCAATTATTAATAAATTGTTGTCAATTATTTTCAATTATTTTCAATTATTTATAATTATTTTCAATTATTTTAAATTATTTTCAATTATTTTCAATTATTTTCAATTATTTTCAGTTATTTTCAATTATTTTCAATTATTTATCAATTATTGTAAATTATTTTCAATTATTTTCAATTATTTTCAATTATTTTCAATTATTTTCAATTATTTATAAATTATTGTCAATTATTTTCAATTATTTTCAATTATTTATAATTATTTTCTATTATTTTAAATTTTTTTCAATTATTTTCAATTATTTATAATTATTTTCAATTATTTTCAATTATTTTCAATTATTTTCAATTATTTATAAATTATTGTCAATTATTTTCAATTATTTTCAATTATTTTCAATTATCTTCAATTATTTTCAATTATTTTCAATTATTTTCAATTATTTTCAATTATTTTCAATTATTTTCAATTATTTATAAATTATTGTCAATTATTTTCAATTATTTATAAATTATTGTCAACTATTTTCAATTATTTTCAATTATTTATAATTATTTTCAATTATTTTAAATTATTTTAAATTATTTTCAATTATTTTAAATTATTTTCAATTATTTTCAATTATTTATTAATTATTTTCAATTATTTATAATTCTTTTCAATTATTTTCAATTATTTTCAATTATTTTCAATTATTTTCAATTATTTTCAATTATTTTCAATTATTTTCAATTATTTTCAATTATTTTCAATTATTTTCAATTATTTTCAATTATTTTCAATTATTTTCAATTATTTTCAATTATTTTCAATTATTTTCAATTATTTTCAATTATTTTCAATTATTTTCAATTATTTTCAATTATTTTCAATTATTTATTAATTATTTTCAATTATTTAAAATTATTTTCAATTAATTTCAATTATCATCAATTATTTTCAATTATTTTCAATTATTTTCAATTATTTTCAATTATTTTCAATTATTTTCAATTATTTATAAATTATTGTCAATTATTTTAAATTATTTTCAATTATTTATAAATTATTGTCAATTATTTTCAATTATTTTCAATTATTTATAATTATTTTCAATTATTTTCAATTATTTTCAATTATTTTCAATTATTTTCAATTATTTATTAATTATTTTCAATTATTATAATTATTTTCAATTATTTTCAATTATTTTCAATTTTTTTCAATTATTTTCAATTTTTTTCAATTATTTTCAATTATTTTCAATTATTTTCAATTATTTTCAATTATTTTCAATTATTTTCAATTATTTTCAATTATTTTCAATTATTTATAAATTATTGTCAATTATTTTCAATTATTTTCAATTATTTATAATTATTTTCAAATATTTTCATTTATTTTCAATTATTTTCAATTATTTTCAATTATTTTCAATTATTTTCAATTATTTTCAATTATTTATAAATTATTGTCAATTATTTTCAATTATTTTCAATTATTTATAATTATTTTCAATTATTTTAAATTATTTTAAATTATTTTCAATTATTTTCAATTATTTTCAGTTATTTTCAATTATTTTCAATTATTTATCAATTATTGTCAATTGTTTTCAATTATTTTCAATCATTTTCAATTATTTTCAATTATTTTCAATTATTATAATTATTTTCAATTATTTTCAATTATTTTCAATTATTTTCAATTTTTTTCAATTATTTTCAATTTTTTTCAATTATTTTCAATTATTTTCAATTATTTTCAATTATTTTCAATTATTTTCAATTATTTATAAATTATTGTCAATTATTTTCAATTATTTTCAATTATTTATAATTATTTTCAATTATTTTCATTTATTTTCAATTATTTTCAATTATTTTCAATTATTTTCAATTATTTTCAATTATTTTCAATTATTTTCAATTATTTTCAGTTATTTTCAATTATTTATCAATTATTGTCAATTATTTTCAATTATTTTCAATTATTTTCAATTATTTTCAATTATTTTCAATTATTTTCAATTATTTATAAATTATTGTCAATTATTTTCAATTATTTTCAATTATTTATAATTATTTTCTATTATTTTAAATTATTTTCAATTATTTTCAATTATTTTCAATTATTTATAATTATTCTCTATTATTTTGAATTATTTTCAATTATTTTCAATTATTTATAATTATTTTCAATTATTTATAATTATTTTCAATTATTTTCAATTATTTTCAATTATTTATAAATTATTGTCAATTATTTTCAATTATTTTCAATTATTTTCAATTATTTTCAATTATTTATCAATTATTGTCAATTATTTTTAATTATTGTCAATTATTTTCAATTATTTTCAATTATTTTCAATTATTTTCAATTATTTATCAATTATTGTCAATTATTTTTAATTATTTTCAATTATTTTCAATTATTTTCAATTATTTTCAATTTTTTTCAATTATTTATTAATTATTTTCAAATATGTATAATTATTTTCAATTATTTTCAATTATTTATAATTATTTTCAATTATTTATAATTATTTTCAATTATTTTCAATTATTTTCAATTATTTTCAATTATTTTCAATTTTTTTCAATTATTTTCAATTATTTTCAATTATTTTCAATTATTTTCAATTATTTTCAATTATTTTCAATTATTTTCAATTATTTTCAATTATTTATAAATTATTGTCAATTATTTTCAATTATTTTCAATTATTTATAATTATTTTCAATTATTTTCAATTATTTTCAATTATTTTCAATTATTTTCAATTATTTTCAATTATTTTCAATTATTTTCAATTATTTTCAATTATTTTCAATTATTTTCAATTATTTTCAATTATTTTCAATTATTTATTAATTATTTTCAATTATTTAAAATTATTTTCAATTAATTTCAATTATCATCAATTATTTTCAATTATTTTCAATTATTTTCAATTATTTTCAATTATTATCAATTATTTATAAATTATTGTCAATTATTTTCAATTATTTTCAATTATTTATAAATTATTGTCAATTATTTTCAATTATTTTCAATTATTTATAATTATTTTCAATTATTTTAAATTATTTTCAATTATTTTCAATTATTTTCAATTATTTATTAATTATTTTCAATTATTATAATTATTTTCAATTATTTTCAATTATTTTCAATTTTTTTCAATTTTTTTCAATTATTTTCAATTATTTTCAATTATTTTCAATTATTTTCAATTATTTTCAATTATTTATAAATTATTGTCAATTATTTTCAATTATTGTCAATTATTTTCAATTATTTTCAATTATTTATAATTATTTTCAAATATTTTCATTTATTTTCAATTATTTTCAATTATTTTCAATTATTTTCAATTATTTTCAATTATTTTCAATTATTTTCAATTATTTATAAATTATTGTCAATTATTTTCAATTATTTATAATTATTTTCAATTATTTTAAATTATTTTCAATTATTTTCAATTATTTTCAATTATTTTCAGTTATTTTCAATTATTTTCAATTATTTATCAATTATTGTCAATTGTTTTCAATTATTTTCAATCATTTTCAATTATTTTCAATTATTTTCAATTATTTTCAATTATTTTCAATTATTTTCAATTATTTTCAATTATTTCCAATTATTTTCAATTATTTTCAATTATTTTCAATTATTTTCAATTATTTTCAATTATTTTCAATTATTTTCAATTATATTAAATTATTTTCAATTATTTTCAATTATTTTCAATTATTTTCAATTATTTTCAATTATTTTCAATTATTTATTAATTATTTTCAATTATTTATAATTATTTTCAATTATTTTCAGTTATTTTCAATTATTTTCAATTATTTATCAATTATTGTCAATTATTTTCAATTATTTTCAATTATTTTCAATTATTTTCAATTATTTTCAATTATTTTCAATTATTTTCAATTATTTTCAATTATTTTCAATTATTTATAAATTATTGTCAATTATTTTCAATTATTTTCAATTATTTATAATTATTTTCTATTATTTTAAATTATTTTCAATTATTTTCAATTATTTTCAATTATTTATAATTATTCTCTATTATTTTGAATTATTTTCAATTATTTTCAATTATTTATAATTATTTTCAATTATTTTCAATTATTTTCAATTATTTATAAATTATTGTCAATTATTTTCAATTATTTTCAATTATTTTCAATTATTTTCAATTATTTTCAATTATTTATCAATTATTGTCAATTATTTTTAATTATTGTCAATTATTTTCAATTATTTTCAATTATTTTCAATTATTTTCAATTATTTATCAATTATTGTCAATTATTTTTAATTATTTTCAATTATTTTCAATTATTTTCAATTATTTTCAATTTTTTTCAATTATTTATTAATTATTTTCAAATATGTATAATTATTTTCAATTATTTTCAATTATTTATAATTATTTTCAATTATTTATAATTATTTTCAATTATTTATAATTATTTTCAATTATTTTCAATTATTTTCAATTATTTTCAATTATTTTCAATTTTTTTCAATTATTTTCAATTATTTTCAATTATTTTCAATTATTTTCAATTATTTTCAATTATTTTCAATTATTTATAAATTATTGTCAATTATTTTCAATTATTTTCAATTATTTATAATTATTTTCAATTATTTTCAATTATTTATAAATTATTGTCAATTATTTTCAATTATTTTCAATTATTTATAATTATTTTCAATTATTTTCATTTATTTTCATTTATTTTCAATTATTTTCAATTATTTTCAATTATTTTCAATTATTTTCAATTATTTTCAATTATTTTCAATTATTTTCAATTATTTTCAATTATTTATAAATTATTGTCAATTATTTTCAATTATTTTCAATTATTTATAATTATTTTCAATTATTTTAAATTATTTTCAATTATTTTCAATTATTTTCAATTATTTTCAATTATTTTCAGTTATTTTCAATTATTTTCAATTATTTATCAATTATTGTCAATTATTTTCAATTATTTTCAATTATTTTCAATTATTTTCAATTATTTTCAATTATTTTCAATTATTTTCAATTATTTATAAATTATTGTCAATTATTTTCAATTATTTTCAATTATTTATAATTATTTTCTATTATTTTATATTATTTTCAATTATTTTCAATTATTTATAATTATTTTCATTTATTTTCAATTATTTTCAATTATTTTCAATTATTTATAAATTATTGTCAATTATTTTCAATTATTTTCAATTATTTTCAATTATCTTCAATTATTTTCAATTATTTTCAATTATTTTCAATTATTTTCAATTATTTTCAATTATTGTCAATTATTTTCAATTATTTATAAATTATTGTCAACTATTTTCAATTATTTTCAATTATTTATAATTATTTTCAATTATTTTAAATTATTTTCAATTATTTTCAATTATTTTCAATTATTTTCAATTATTTTCAATTATTTATTAATTATTTTCAATTATTTATAATTATTTTCAATTATTTTCAATTATTTTCAATTATTTTCAATTATTTTCAATTATTTTCAATTATTTTCAATTATTTTCAATTATTTTCAATTATTTTCAATTATTTTCAATTATTTATTAATTATTTTCAATTATTTAAAATTATTTTCAATTAATTTCAATTATCATCAATTATTTTCAATTATTTTCAATTATTTTCAATTATTTTCAATTATTTTCAATTATTTTCAATTATTTTCAATTATTTATAAATTATTGTCAATTATTTTCAATTATTTTCAATTATTTATAATTATTTTCTATTATTTTATAT
The DNA here is from genome assembly GCA_947577245.1 of Andrena bucephala. Classification (NCBI taxonomy): domain Eukaryota; kingdom Metazoa; phylum Arthropoda; class Insecta; order Hymenoptera; family Andrenidae; genus Andrena; species Andrena bucephala. The sequence continues at coordinate 31,139,354 of OX387716.1, read as the reverse complement.
TATTTTCAATTATTTTCAATTATTTATAATTATTTTCATTTATTTTCAATTATTTTCAATTATTTTCAATTATTTATAAATTATTGTCAATTATTTTCAATTATTTTCAATTATTTTCAATTATTTTCAATTATCTTCAATTATTTTCAATTATTTTCAATTATTTTCAATTATTTTCAATTATTTTCAATTATTGTCAATTATTTTCAATTATTTATAAATTATTGTCAACTATTTTCAATTATTTTCAATTATTTATAATTATTTTCAATTATTTTCAATTATTTATAAATTATTGTCAATTATTTTCAATTATTTTCAATTATTTTCAATTATTTATAAATTATTGTCAATTATTTTCAATTATTTTCAATTATTTTCAATTATTTTCAATTATTTTCAGTTATTTTCAATTATTTTCAATTATTTATCAATTATTGTCAATTATTTTCAATTATTTTCAATTATTTTCAATTATTTTCAATTATTTTCAATTATTTATAAATTATTGTCAATTATTTTCAATTATTTTCAATTATTTATAATTATTTTCTATTATTTTAAATTATTTTCAATTATTTTCAATTATTTATAATTATTTTCAATTATTTTCAATTATTTTCAATTATTTTCAATTATTTATAAATTATTGTCAATTATTTTCAATTATTTTCAATTATTTTCAATTATCTTCAATTATTTTCAATTATTTTCAATTATTTTCAATTATTTTCAATTATTTTCAATTATTTTCAATTATTTATAAATTATTGTCAATTATTTTCAATTATTTATAAATTATTGTCAACTATTTTCAATTATTTTCAATTATTTATAATTATTTTCAATTATTTTAAATTATTTTAAATTATTTTCAATTATTTTCTATTATTTTCAATTATTTTCAATTATTTATTCATTATTTTCAATTATTTATAATTATTTTCAATTATTTTCAATTATTTTCAATTATTTTCAATTATTTTCAATTATTTTCAATTATTTTCAATTATTTTCAATTATTTTCAATTATTTTCCATTATTTTCAATTATTTTCAATTATTTTCAATTATTTTCAATTATTTATTAATTATTTTCAATTATTTAAAATTATTTTCAATTAATTTCAATTATCATCAATTATTTTCAATTATTTTCAATTATTTTCAATTATTTTCAATTATTTTCAATTATTTTCAATTATTTATAAATTATTGTCAATTATTTTCAATTATTTTCAATTATTTATAAATTATTGTCAATTATTTTCAATTATTTTCAATTATTTATAATTATTTTCAATTATTTTCAAATATTTTCAATTATTTTCAATTATTTTCAATTATTTTCAATTATTTATCAATTATATTCAATTATTTATAATTATTTTAATTATTTTCAACTATTTATCAATTATTTTCAATTATTTATAATTATTTTAAACTATTTTCAATTATTTTCCAATATTTACAATTATTTTAAATTATTTTCAATTACTTTCATTTATTTTCAATTTTTTTCAATTATTTTCAATTATTTACAATTATTTTCAATTATTTTCAATTATTTTTAATTATTTTCAATTATTTATAAATTATTGTCAATTATTTTCAATTATTTTCAATTATTTATAATTATTTTCAATTATTTTCAATTATTTTCAATTATTTTCAATTATTTTCAATTATTTTCAATTATTTTCAATTATTTATAAATTATTGTCAATTATTTTAAATTATTTTCAATTATTTATAATTATTTTCAATTATTTTCAATTATTTTCGATTATTTTCAATTATTTTCAATTATTTTCAATTATTTTCAATTATTTTCAATTATTTTCAATTATTTTCAATTATTTTCAATTATTTTCAATTATTTTCAATTATTTATAAATTATTGTCAATTATTTTCAATTATTTTCAATTATTTTCAATTATCTTCAATTATTTTCAATTATTTTCAATTATTTTCAATTATTTTCAATTATTTTCAATTATTTTCAATTATTTATAAATTATTGTCAATTATTTTCAATTATTTATAAATTATTGTCAACTATTTTCAATTATTTTCAATTATTTATAATTATTTTCAATTATTTTAAATTATTTTAAATTATTTTCAATTATTTTCAATTATTTTCAATTATTTTCAATTATTTATTCATTATTTTCAATTATTTATAATTATTTTCAATTATTTTCAATTATTTTCAATTATTTTCAATTATTTTCAATTATTTTCAATTATTTTCAATTATTTTCAATTATTTTCAATTATTTTCAATTATTTTCAATTATTTTCAATTATTTTCAATTATTTATTAATTATTTTCAATTATTTAAAATTATTTTCAATTAATTTCAATTATCATCAATTATTTTCAATTATTTTCAATTATTTTCAATTATTTTCAATTATTTTCAATTATTTTCAATTATTTATAAATTATTGTCAATTATTTTCAATTATTTTCAATTATTTTCAATTATTTATAAATTATTGTCAATTATTTTCAATTATTTATAATTATTTTCAATTATTTTAAATTATTTTCAATTATTTTCAATTATTTTCAATTATTTTCAATTATTTATTAATTATTTTCAATTATTATAATTATTTTCAATTATTTTCAATTATTTTCAATTTTTTTCAATTTTTTTCAATTATTTTCAATTATTTTCAATTATTTTCAATTATTTTCAATTATTTTCAATTATTTATAAATTATTGTCAATTATTTTCAATTATTTTCAATTATTTATAATTATTTTCAAATATTTTCATTTATTTTCAATTATTTTCAATTATTTTCAATTATTTTCAATTCTTTTCAATTATTTTCAATTATTTTCAATTATTTATAAATTATTGTCAATTATTTTCAATTATTTTCAATTATTTATAATTATTTTCAATTATTTTAAATTATTTTCAATTATTTTCAATTATTTTCAATTATTTTCAGTTATTTTCAATTATTTTCAATTATTTATCAATTATTGTCAATTGTTTTCAATTATTTTCAATCATTTTCAATTATTTTCAATTATTTTCAATTATTTTCAATTATTTTCAATTATTTCCAATTATTTTCAATTATTTTCAATTATTTTCAATTATTTTCAATTATTTTCAATTATTTTCAATTATTTTCAATTATATTAAATTATTTTCAATTATTTTCAATTATTTTCAATTATTTTCAATTATTTTCAATTATTTTCAATTATTTATTAATTATTTTCAATTATTTATAATTATTTTCAATTATTTTCAATTATCTTCAATTATTTTCAATTATCTTCAATTATTTTCAATTATTTTCAATTATTTTCAATTATTTTCAATTATTTTCAATTATTTTCAATTATTTATAAATTATTGTCAATTATTTTCAATTATTTCCAATTATTTATAAATTATTGTCAATTATTTTCAATTATTTTCAATTATTTATAATTATTTTCAATTATTTTCAATTATTTTCAATTATTTTCAATTATTTTCAATTATTTATTAATTATTTTCAATTATTATAATTATTTTAAATTATTTTCAATTATTTTCAATTATTTTCAATTTTTTTCAATTTTTTTCAATTATTTTCAATTATTTTCAATTATTTTCAATTATTTTCAATTATTTTCAATTATTTTCAATTATTTTCAATTATTTATTAATTATTTTCAATTATTTAAAATTATTTTCAATTAATTTCAATTATCATCAATTATTTTCAATTATTTTCAATTATTTTCAATTATTTTCAATTATTTTCAATTATTTTCAATTATTTATAAATTATTGTCAATTATTTTCAATTATTTTCAATTATTTTCAATTATTTATAAATTATTGTCAATTATTTTCAATTATTTATAATTATTTTCAATTATTTTAAATTATTTTCAATTATTTTCAATTATTTTCAATTATTTTCAATTATTTATTAATTATTTTCAATTATTATAATTATTTTCAATTATTTTCAATTATTTTCAATTTTTTCAATTTTTTTCAATTATTTTCAATTATTTTCAATTATTTTCAATTATTTTCAATTATTTTCAATTATTTATAAATTATTGTCAATTATTTTCAATTATTTTCAATTATTTATAATTATTTTCAAATATTTTCATTTATTTTCAATTATTTTCAATTATTTTCAATTATTTTCAATTCTTTTCAATTATTTTCAATTATTTTCAATTATTTATAAATTATTGTCAATTATTTTCAATTATTTTCAATTATTTATAATTATTTTCAATTATTTTAAATTATTTTCAATTATTTTCAATTATTTTCAATTATTTTCAGTTATTTTCAATTATTTTCAATTATTTATCAATTATTGTCAATTGTTTTCAATTATTTTCAATCATTTTCAATTATTTTCAATTATTTTCAATTATTTTCAATTATTTTCAATTATTTCCAATTATTTTCAATTATTTTCAATTATTTTCAATTATTTTCAATTATTTTCAATTATTTTCAATTATTTTCAATTATATTAAATTATTTTCAATTATTTTCAATTATTTTCAATTATTTTCAATTATTTTCAATTATTTTCAATTATTTATTAATTATTTTCAATTATTTATAATTATTTTCAATTATTTTCAATTATCTTCAATTATTTTCAATTATCTTCAATTATTTTCAATTATTTTCAATTATTTTCAATTATTTTCAATTATTTTCAATTATTTTCAATTATTTATAAATTATTGTCAATTATTTTCAATTATTTCCAATTATTTATAAATTATTGTCAATTATTTTCAATTATTTTCAATTATTTATAATTATTTTCAATTATTTTCAATTATTTTCAATTATTTTCAATTATTTTCAATTATTTATTAATTATTTTCAATTATTATAATTATTTTAAATTATTTTCAATTATTTTCAATTATTTTCAATTTTTTTCAATTTTTTTCAATTATTTTCAATTATTTTCAATTATTTTCAATTATTTTCAATTATTTTCAATTATTTTCAATTATTTATAAATTATTGTCAATTATTTTCAATTATTTTCAATTATTTATAATTATTTTCAATTATTTTCATTTATTTTCAATTATTTTCAATTATTTTCAATTATTTTCAATTATTTTCAATTATTTTCAATTATTTTCAATTATTTTCAGTTATTTTCAATTATTTTCAATTATTTATCAATTATTGTCAATTATTTTCAATTATTTTCAATTATTTTGAATTATTTTGAATTATTTTCAATTATTTTCAATTATTTTCAATTATTTTCAATTATTTTCAATTATTTATAAATTATTGTCAATTATTTTCAATTATTTTCAATTATTTATAATTATTTTCTATTATTTTAAATTATTTTCAATTATTTTCAATTATTTATAATTATTCTCTATTATTTTGAATTATTTTCAATTATTTTCAATTATTTATAATTATTTTCAATTATTTTCAATTATTTTCAATTATTTATAAATTATTGTCAATTATTTTCAATTATTTTCAATTATTTTCAATTATTTTCAATTATTTATCAATTATTGTCAATTATTTTTAATTATTGTCAATTATTTTCAATTATTTTCAATTATTTTCAATTATTTTCAATTATTTATCAATTATTGTCAATTATTTTTAATTATTTTCAATTATTTTCAATTATTTTCAATTATTTTCAATTTTTTTCAATTATTTATTAATTATTTTCAAATATGTATAATTATTTTCAATTATTTTCAATTATTTATAATTATTTTCAATTATTTATAATTATTTTCAATTATTTTCAATTATTTTCAATTATTTTCAATTATTTTCAATTTTTTTCAATTATTTTCAATTATTTTCAATTATTTTCAATTATTTTCAATTATTTTCAATTATTTATAAATTATTGTCAATTATTTTCAATTATTTTCAATTATTTATAATTATTTTCAATTATTTTCAATTATTTTCAATTATTTATAAATTATTGTCAATTATTTTCAATTATTTTCAATTATTTTCAATTATTTTCAATTATTTTCAATTATTTTCAATTATTTATAAATTATTGTCAATTATTTTCAATTATTTTCAATTATTTATAATTATTTTCAATTATTTTCATTTATTTTCAATTATTTTCAATTATTTTCAATTATTTTCAATTATTTTCAATTATTTTCAATTATTTTCAATTATTTTCAGTTATTTATCAATTATTGTCAATTATTTTCAATTATTTTCAATTATTTTCAATTATTTTCAATTATTTTCAATTATTTTCAATTATTTTCAATTATTTTCAATTATTTTCAATTATTTTCAATTATTTATAAATTATTGTCAGTTATTTTCAATTATTTTCAATTATTTATAATTATTTTCTATTATTTTAAATTATTTTCAATTATTTTCAATTATTTTCAATTATTTATAATTATTCTCTATTATTTTGAATTATTTTCAATTATTTTCAATTATTTATAATTATTTTCAATTATTTTCAATTATTTTCAATTATTTATAAATTATTGTCAATTATTTTCAATTATTTTCAATTATTTTCAATTATATATCAATTATTGTCAATTATTTTTAATTATTGTCAATTATTTTCAATTATTTTCAATTATTTTCAATTATTTTCAATTATTTATCAATTATTGTCAATTATTTTTAATTATTTTCAATTATTTTCAATTATTTTCAATTATTTTCAATTTTTTTCAATTATTTATTAATTATTTTCAAATATGTATAATTATTTTCAATTATTTTCAATTATTTATAATTATTTTCAATTATTTATAATTATTTTCAATTATTTTCAATTATTTTCAATTATTTTCAATTATTTATCAATTATTGTCAATTATTTTTAATTATTTTCAATTATTTTCAATTATTTATAATTATTTTCAATTATTTTCAATTATTTTCAATTATTTATAAATTATTGTCAATTATTTTCAATTATTTTCAATTATTTTCAATTATATATCAATTATTGTCAATTATTTTTAATTATTGTCAATTATTTTCAATTATTTTCAATTATTTTCAATTATTTTCAATTATTTATCAATTATTGTCAATTATTTTCAATTATTTTCAATTATTTTCAATTATTTTCAATTATTTTCAATTATTTTCAATTATTTATAAATTATTGTCAATTATTTTCAATTATTTTCAATTATTTATAATTATTTTCAATTATTTTCATTTATTTTCAATTATTTTCAATTATTTTCAATTATTTTCAATTATTTTCAATTATTTTCAATTATTTTCAATTATTTTCAGTTATTTATCAATTATTGTCAATTATTTTCAATTATTTTCAATTATTTTCAATTATTTTCAATTATTTTCAATTATTTTCAATTATTTTCAATTATTTATAAATTATTGTCAGTTATTTTCAATTATTTTCAATTATATATCAATTATTGTCAATTATTTTTAATTATTGTCAATTATTTTCAATTATTTTCAATTATTTTCAATTATTTTCAATTATTTATCAATTATTGTCAATTATTTTCAATTATTGTCAACTATTTTCAATTATTTTCAATTATTTATAATTATTTTCAATTATTTTAAATTATTTTAAATTATTTTCAATTATTTTCTATTATTTTCAATTATTTTCAATTATTTATTCATTATTTTCAATTATTTATAATTATTTTCAATTATTTTCAATTATTTTCAATTATTTTCAATTATTTTCAATTATTTTCAATTATTTTCAATTATTTTCAATTATTTTCAATTATTTTCCATTATTTTCAATTATTTTCAATTATTTTCAATTATTTTCAATTATTTATTAATTATTTTCAATTATTTAAAATTATTTTCAATTAATTTCAATTATCATCAATTATTTTCAATTATTTTCAATTATTTTCAATTATTTTCAATTATTTTCAATTATTTTCAATTATTTATAAATTATTGTCAATTATTTTCAATTATTTTCAATTATTTATAAATTATTGTCAATTATTTTCAATTATTTTCAATTATTTATAATTATTTTCAATTATTTTCAAATATTTTCAATTATTTTCAATTATTTTCAATTATTTTCAATTATTTATCAATTATATTCAATTATTTATAATTATTTTAATTATTTTCAACTATTTATCAATTATTTTCAATTATTTATAATTATTTTAAACTATTTTCAATTATTTTCCAATATTTACAATTATTTTAAATTATTTTCAATTACTTTCATTTATTTTCAATTTTTTTCAATTATTTTCAATTATTTACAATTATTTTCAATTATTTTCAATTATTTTTAATTATTTTCAATTATTTATAAATTATTGTCAATTATTTTCAATTATTTTCAATTATTTATAATTATTTTCAATTATTTTCAATTATTTTCAATTATTTTCAATTATTTTCAATTATTTTCAATTATTTTCAATTATTTATAAATTATTGTCAATTATTTTAAATTATTTTCAATTATTTATAATTATTTTCAATTATTTTCAATTATTTTCGATTATTTTCAATTATTTTCAATTATTTTCAATTATTTTCAATTATTTTCAATTATTTTCAATTATTTTCAATTATTTTCAATTATTTTCAATTATTTTCAATTATTTATAAATTATTGTCAATTATTTTCAATTATTTTCAATTATTTTCAATTATCTTCAATTATTTTCAATTATTTTCAATTATTTTCAATTATTTTCAATTATTTTCAATTATTTTCAATTATTTATAAATTATTGTCAATTATTTTCAATTATTTATAAATTATTGTCAACTATTTTCAATTATTTTCAATTATTTATAATTATTTTCAATTATTTTAAATTATTTTAAATTATTTTCAATTATTTTCAATTATTTTCAATTATTTTCAATTATTTATTCATTATTTTCAATTATTTATAATTATTTTCAATTATTTTCAATTATTTTCAATTATTTTCAATTATTTTCAATTATTTTCAATTATTTTCAATTATTTTCAATTATTTTCAATTATTTTCAATTATTTTCAATTATTTTCAATTATTTTCAATTATTTATTAATTATTTTCAATTATTTAAAATTATTTTCAATTAATTTCAATTATCATCAATTATTTTCAATTATTTTCAATTATTTTCAATTATTTTCAATTATTTTCAATTATTTTCAATTATTTATAAATTATTGTCAATTATTTTCAATTATTTTCAATTATTTTCAATTATTTATAAATTATTGTCAATTATTTTCAATTATTTATAATTATTTTCAATTATTTTAAATTATTTTCAATTATTTTCAATTATTTTCAATTATTTTCAATTATTTATTAATTATTTTCAATTATTATAATTATTTTCAATTATTTTCAATTATTTTCAATTTTTTTCAATTTTTTTCAATTATTTTCAATTATTTTCAATTATTTTCAATTATTTTCAATTATTTTCAATTATTTATAAATTATTGTCAATTATTTTCAATTATTTTCAATTATTTATAATTATTTTCAAATATTTTCATTTATTTTCAATTATTTTCAATTATTTTCAATTATTTTCAATTCTTTTCAATTATTTTCAATTATTTTCAATTATTTATAAATTATTGTCAATTATTTTCAATTATTTTCAATTATTTATAATTATTTTCAATTATTTTAAATTATTTTCAATTATTTTCAATTATTTTCAATTATTTTCAGTTATTTTCAATTATTTTCAATTATTTATCAATTATTGTCAATTGTTTTCAATTATTTTCAATCATTTTCAATTATTTTCAATTATTTTCAATTATTTTCAATTATTTTCAATTATTTCCAATTATTTTCAATTATTTTCAATTATTTTCAATTATTTTCAATTATTTTCAATTATTTTCAATTATTTTCAATTATATTAAATTATTTTCAATTATTTTCAATTATTTTCAATTATTTTCAATTATTTTCAATTATTTTCAATTATTTATTAATTATTTTCAATTATTTATAATTATTTTCAATTATTTTCAATTATCTTCAATTATTTTCAATTATCTTCAATTATTTTCAATTATTTTCAATTATTTTCAATTATTTTCAATTATTTTCAATTATTTTCAATTATTTATAAATTATTGTCAATTATTTTCAATTATTTCCAATTATTTATAAATTATTGTCAATTATTTTCAATTATTTTCAATTATTTATAATTATTTTCAATTATTTTCAATTATTTTCAATTATTTTCAATTATTTTCAATTATTTATTAATTATTTTCAATTATTATAATTATTTTAAATTATTTTCAATTATTTTCAATTATTTTCAATTTTTTTCAATTTTTTTCAATTATTTTCAATTATTTTCAATTATTTTCAATTATTTTCAATTATTTTCAATTATTTTCAATTATTTATAAATTATTGTCAATTATTTTCAATTATTTTCAATTATTTATAATTATTTTCAATTATTTTCATTTATTTTCAATTATTTTCAATTATTTTCAATTATTTTCAATTATTTTCAATTATTTTCAATTATTTTCAATTATTTTCAGTTATTTTCAATTATTTTCAATTATTTATCAATTATTGTCAATTATTTTCAATTATTTTCAATTATTTTGAATTATTTTGAATTATTTTCAATTATTTTCAATTATTTTCAATTATTTTCAATTATTTTCAATTATTTATAAATTATTGTCAATTATTTTCAATTATTTTCAATTATTTATAATTATTTTCTATTATTTTAAATTATTTTCAATTATTTTCAATTATTTATAATTATTCTCTATTATTTTGAATTATTTTCAATTATTTTCAATTATTTATAATTATTTTCAATTATTTTCAATTATTTTCAATTATTTATAAATTATTGTCAATTATTTTCAATTATTTTCAATTATTTTCAATTATTTTCAATTATTTATCAATTATTGTCAATTATTTTTAATTATTGTCAATTATTTTCAATTATTTTCAATTATTTTCAATTATTTTCAATTATTTATCAATTATTGTCAATTATTTTTAATTATTTTCAATTATTTTCAATTATTTTCAATTATTTTCAATTTTTTTCAATTATTTATTAATTATTTTCAAATATGTATAATTATTTTCAATTATTTTCAATTATTTATAATTATTTTCAATTATTTATAATTATTTTCAATTATTTTCAATTATTTTCAATTATTTTCAATTATTTTCAATTTTTTTCAATTATTTTCAATTATTTTCAATTATTTTCAATTATTTTCAATTATTTTCAATTATTTATAAATTATTGTCAATTATTTTCAATTATTTTCAATTATTTATAATTATTTTCAATTATTTTCAATTATTTTCAATTATTTATAAATTATTGTCAATTATTTTCAATTATTTTCAATTATTTTCAATTATTTTCAATTATTTTCAATTATTTTCAATTATTTATAAATTATTGTCAATTATTTTCAATTATTTTCAATTATTTATAATTATTTTCAATTATTTTCATTTATTTTCAATTATTTTCAATTATTTTCAATTATTTTCAATTATTTTCAATTATTTTCAATTATTTTCAATTATTTTCAGTTATTTTTCAATTATTGTCAATTATTTTCAATTATTTTCAATTATTTTCAATTATTTTCAATTATTTTCAATTATTTTCAATTATTTTCAATTATTTTCAATTATTTATAAATTATTGTCAGTTATTTTCAATTATTTTCAATTATTTATAATTATTTTCTATTATTTTAAATTATTTTCAATTATTTTCAATTATTTTCAATTATTTATAATTATTCTCTATTATTTTGAATTATTTTCAATTATTTTCAATTATTTATAATTATTTTCAATTATTTTCAATTATTTTCAATTATTTATAAATTATTGTCAATTATTTTCAATTATTTTCAATTATTTTCAATTATATATCAATTATTGTCAATTATTTTTAATTATTGTCAATTATTTTCAATTATTTTCAATTATTTTCAATTATTTTCAATTATTTATCAATTATTGTCAATTATTTTTAATTATTTTCAATTATTTTCAATTATTTTCAATTATTTTCAATTTTTTTCAATTATTTATTAATTATTTTCAAATATGTATAATTATTTTCAATTATTTTCAATTATTTATAATTATTTTCAATTATTTATAATTATTTTCAATTATTTTCAATTATTTTCAATTATTTTCAATTATTTATCAATTATTGTCAATTATTTTTAATTATTTTCAATTATTTTCAATTATTTATAATTATTTTCAATTATTTTCAATTATTTTCAATTATTTATAAATTATTGTCAATTATTTTCAATTATTTTCAATTATTTTCAATTATATATCAATTATTGTCAATTATTTTTAATTATTGTCAATTATTTTCAATTATTTTCAATTATTTTCAATTATTTTCAATTATTTATCAATTATTGTCAATTATTTTCAATTATTTTCAATTATTTTCAATTATTTTCAATTATTTTCAATTATTTTCAATTATTTATAAATTATTGTCAATTATTTTCAATTATTTTCAATTATTTATAATTATTTTCAATTATTTTCATTTATTTTCAATTATTTTCAATTATTTTCAATTATTTTCAATTATTTTCAATTATTTTCAATTATTTTCAATTATTTTCAGTTATTTATCAATTATTGTCAATTATTTTCAATTATTTTCAATTATTTTCAATTATTTTCAATTATTTTCAATTATTTTCAATTATTTTCAATTATTTATAAATTATTGTCAGTTATTTTCAATTATTTTCAATTATTTATAATTATTTTCTATTATTTTAAATTATTTTCAATTATTTTCAATTATTTTCAATTATTTATAATTATTCTCTATTATTTTGAATTATTTTCAATTATTTTCAATTATTTATAATTATTTTCAATTATTTTCAATTATTTTCAATTATTTATAAATTATTGTCAATTATTTTCAATTATTTTAAATTATTTTAAATTATTTTCAATTATTTTCTATTATTTTCAATTATTTTCAATTATTTATTCATTATTTTCAATTATTTATAATTATTTTCAATTATTTTCAATTATTTTCAATTATTTTCAATTATTTTCAATTATTTTCAATTATTTTCAATTATTTTCAATTATTTTCAATTATTTTCCATTATTTTCAATTATTTTCAATTATTTTCAATTATTTTCAATTATTTATTAATTATTTTCAATTATTTTCAATTATTTATAATTATTTTCTATTATTTTAAATTATTTTCAATTATTTTCAATTATTTATAATTATTCTCTATTATTTTGAATTATTTTCAATTATTTTCAATTATTTATAATTATTTTCAATTATTTTCAATTATTTTCAATTATTTATAAATTATTGTCAATTATTTTCAATTATTTTCAATTATTTTCAATTATTTTCAATTATTTATCAATTATTGTCAATTATTTTTAATTATTGTCAATTATTTTCAATTATTTTCAATTATTTTCAATTATTTTCAATTATTTATCAATTATTGTCAATTATTTTTAATTATTTTCAATTATTTTCAATTATTTTCAATTATTTTCAATTTTTTTCAATTATTTATTAATTATTTTCAAATATGTATAATTATTTTCAATTATTTTCAATTATTTATAATTATTTTCAATTATTTATAATTATTTTCAATTATTTTCAATTATTTTCAATTATTTTCAATTATTTTCAATTTTTTTCAATTATTTTCAATTATTTTCAATTATTTTCAATTATTTTCAATTATTTTCAATTATTTATAAATTATTGTCAATTATTTTCAATTATTTTCAATTATTTATAATTATTTTCAATTATTTTCAATTATTTTCAATTATTTATAAATTATTGTCAATTATTTTCAATTATTTTCAATTATTTTCAATTATTTTCAATTATTTTCAATTATTTTCAATTATTTATAAATTATTGTCAATTATTTTCAATTATTTTCAATTATTTATAATTATTTTCAATTATTTTCATTTATTTTCAATTATTTTCAATTATTTTCAATTATTTTCAATTATTTTCAATTATTTTCAATTATTTTCAATTATTTTCAGTTATTTATCAATTATTGTCAATTATTTTCAATTATTTTCAATTATTTTCAATTATTTTCAATTATTTTCAATTATTTTCAATTATTTTCAATTATTTTCAATTATTTTCAATTATTTTCAATTATTTATAAATTATTGTCAGTTATTTTCAATTATTTTCAATTATTTATAATTATTTTCTATTATTTTAAATTATTTTCAATTATTTTCAATTATTTTCAATTATTTATAATTATTCTCTATTATTTTGAATTATTTTCAATTATTTTCAATTATTTATAATTATTTTCAATTATTTTCAATTATTTTCAATTATTTATAAATTATTGTCAATTATTTTCAATTATTTTCAATTATTTTCAATTATATATCAATTATTGTCAATTATTTTTAATTATTGTCAATTATTTTCAATTATTTTCAATTATTTTCAATTATTTTCAATTATTTATCAATTATTGTCAATTATTTTTAATTATTTTCAATTATTTTCAATTATTTTCAATTATTTTCAATTTTTTTCAATTATTTATTAATTATTTTCAATTTTTTTCAATTATTTATTAATTATTTTCAAATATGTATAATTATTTTCAATTATTTTCAATTATTTATAATTATTTTCAATTATTTATAATTATTTTCAATTATTTTCAATTATTTTCATTATTTTCAATTATTTATCAATTATTGTCAATTATTTTAATTATTTTCAATTATTTTCAATTATTTATAATTATTTTCAATTATTTTCAATTATTTTCAATTATTTATAAATTATTGTCAATTATTTTCAATTATTTTCAATTATTTTCAATTATATATCAATTATTGTCAATTATTTTAATTATTGTCAATTATTTTCAATTATTTTCAATTATTTTCAATTATTTTCAATTATTTATCAATTATTGTCAATTATTTTCAATTATTTTCAATTATTTTCAATTATTTTCAATTATTTTCAATTATTTTCAATTATTTATAAATTATTGTCAATTATTTTCAATTATTTTCAATTATTTATAATTATTTTCAATTATTTTCATTTATTTTCAATTATTTTCAATTATTTTCAATTATTTTCAATTATTTTCAATTATTTTCAATTATTTTCAATTATTTTCAGTTATTTATCAATTATTGTCAATTATTTTCAATTATTTTCAATTATTTTCAATTATTTTCAATTATTTTCAATTATTTTCAATTATTTTCAATTATTATAAATTATTGTCAGTTATTTTCAATTATTTTCAATTATATATCAATTATTGTCAATTATTTTTAATTATTGTCAATTATTTTCAATTATTTTCAATTATTTTCAATTATTTTCAATTATTTATCAATTATTGTCAATTATTTTCAATTATTGTCAACTATTTTCAATTATTTTCAATTATTTATAATTATTTCAATTATTTTAAATTATTTAAATTATTTTCAATTATTTTCTATTATTTTCAATTATTTTCAATTATTATTCAATTATTTTCAATTATTTACAATTATTTTCAATTATTTTCAATTATTTCAATTATTTTCAATTCATTTTCAATTATTTTCAATTATTTTCAATTATTTTCAATTATTTTCCATTATTTTCAATTATTTTCAATTATTTTCAATTATTTTCAATTATTTATTAATTATTTTCAATTATTTAAAATTATTTTCAATTAATTTCAATTATCATCAATTATTTTCAATTATTTTCAATTATTTTCAATTATTTTCAATTATTTTCAATTATTTTCAATTATTTATAAATTATTGTCAATTATTTTCAATTATTTTCAATTATTTATAAATTATTGTCAATTATTTTCAATTATTTTCAATTATTTATAATTATTTTCAATTATTTTCAAATATTTTCAATTATTTTCAATTATTTTCAATTATTTTCATTATTTATCAATTATATTCAATTATTTATAATTATTTTAATTATTTTCAACTATTTATCAATTATTTTCAATTATTTATAATTATTTTAAACTATTTTCAATTATTTTCCAATATTTACAATTATTTTAAATTATTTTCAATTACTTTCATTTATTTTCAATTTTTTTCAATTATTTTCAATTATTACAATTATTTTCAATTATTTTCAATTATTTTTAATTATTTTCAATTATTTATAAATTATTGTCAATTATTTTCAATTATTTTCAATTATTTATAATTATTTTCAATTATTTTCAATTATTTTCAATTATTTTCAATTATTTTCAATTATTTTCAATTATTTTCAATTATTTATAAATTATTGTCAATTATTTTAAATTATTTTCAATTATTTATAATTATTTTCAATTATTTTCAATTATTTTCGATTATTTTCAATTATTTTCAATTATTTTCAATTATTTTCAATTATTTTCATTATTTTCAATTATTTTCAATTATTTTCAATTATTTTCAATTATTTTCAATTATTTATAAATTATTGTCAATTATTTTCAATTATTTTCAATTATTTTCAATTATCTTCAATTATTTTCAATTATTTTCAATTATTTTCAATTATTTTCAATTATTTTCAATATTTTCAATTATTTAAAATTATTGTCAATTATTTTCAATTATTTATAAATTATTGTCAACTATTTTCAATTATTTTCAATTATTTATAATTATTTTCAATTATTTTAAATTATTTTAAATTATTTTCAATTATTTTCAATTATTTTCAATTATTTTCAATTATTTATTCATTATTTTCAATTATTTATAATTATTTTCAATTATTTTCAATTATTTTCAATTATTTTCAATTATTTTCAATTATTTTCAATTATTTTCAATTATTTTCAATTATTTTCAATTATTTTCAATTATTTTCAATTATTTTCAATTATTTTCAATTATTTATTAATTATTTTCAATTATTTAAAATTATTTTCAATTAATTTCAATTATCATCAATTATTTTCAATTATTTTCAATTATTTTCAATTATTTTCAATTATTTTCAATTATTTTCAATTATTTATAAATTATTGTCAATTATTTTCAATTATTTTCAATTATTTTCAATTATTTATAAATTATTGTCAATTATTTTCAATTATTTATAATTATTTTCAATTATTTTAAATTATTTTCAATTATTTTCAATATTTTCAATTATTTTCAATTATTTATTAATTATTTTCAATTATTATAATTATTTTCAATTATTTTCAATTATTTTCAATTTTTTCAATTTTTTTCAATTATTTTCAATTATTTTCAATTATTTTCAATTATTTTCAATTATTTTCAATTATTTATAAATTATTGTCAATTATTTTCAATTATTTTCAATTATTTATAATTATTTTCAAATATTTTCATTTATTTTCAATTATTTTCAATTATTTTCAATTATTTTCAATTCTTTTCAATTATTTTCAATTATTTTCAATTATTTATAAATTATTGTCAATTATTTTCAATTATTTTCAATTATTTATAATTATTTTCAATTATTTTAAATTATTTTCAATTATTTTCAATTATTTTCAATTATTTTCAGTTATTTTCAATTATTTTCAATTATTTATCAATTATTGTCAATTGTTTTCAATTATTTTCAATCATTTTCAATTATTTTCAATTATTTTCAATTATTTTCAATTATTTTCAATTATTTCCAATTATTTTCAATTATTTTCAATTATTTTCAATTATTTTCAATTATTTTCAATTATTTTCAATTATTTTCAATTATATTAAATTATTTTCAATTATTTTCAATTATTTTCAATTATTTTCAATTATTTTCAATTATTTTCAATTATTTATTAATTATTTTCAATTATTTATAATTATTTTCAATTATTTTCAATTATCTTCAATTATTTTCAATTATCTTCAATTATTTTCAATTATTTTCAATTATTTTCAATTATTTTCAATTATTTTCAATTATTTTCAATTATTTATAAATTATTGTCAATTATTTTCAATTATTTCCAATTATTTATAAATTATTGTCAATTATTTTCAATTATTTTCAATTATTTATAATTATTTTCAATTATTTTCAATTATTTTCAATTATTTTCAATTATTTTCAATTATTTATTAATTATTTTCAATTATTATAATTATTTTAATTTATTTTCAATTATTTTCAATTATTTTCAATTTTTTTCAATTTTTTTCAATTATTTTCAATTATTTTCAATTATTTTCAATTATTTTCAATTATTTTCAATTATTTTCAATTATTTATAAATTATTGTCAATTATTTTCAATTATTTTCAATTATTTATAATTATTTTCAATTATTTTCATTTATTTTCAATTATTTTCAATTATTTTCAATTATTTTCAATTATTTTCAATTATTTTCAATTATTTTCAATTATTTTCAGTTATTTTCAATTATTTTCAATTATTTATCAATTATTGTCAATTATTTTCAATTATTTTCAATTATTTTGAATTATTTTGAATTATTTTCAATTATTTTCAATTATTTTCAATTATTTTCAATTATTTTCAATTATTTATAAATTATTGTCAATTATTTTCAATTATTTTCAATTATTTATAATTATTTTCTATTATTTTAAATTATTTTCAATTATTTTCAATTATTTATAATTATTCTCTATTATTTTGAATTATTTTCAATTATTTTCAATTATTTATAATTATTTTCAATTATTTTCAATTATTTTCAATTATTTATAAATTATTGTCAATTATTTTCAATTATTTTCAATTATTTTCAATTATTTTCAATTATTTATCAATTATTGTCAATTATTTTTAATTATTGTCAATTATTTTCAATTATTTTCAATTATTTTCAATTATTTTCAATTATTTATCAATTATTGTCAATTATTTTTAATTATTTTCAATTATTTTCAATTATTTTCAATTATTTTCAATTTTTTTCAATTATTTATTAATTATTTTCAAATATGTATAATTATTTTCAATTATTTTCAATTATTTATAATTATTTTCAATTATTTATAATTATTTTCAATTATTTTCAATTATTTTCAATTATTTTCAATTATTTTCAATTTTTTTCAATTATTTTCAATTATTTTCAATTATTTTCAATTATTTTCAATTATTTTCAATTATTTATAAATTATTGTCAATTATTTTCAATTATTTTCAATTATTTATAATTATTTTCAATTATTTTCAATTATTTTCAATTATTTATAAATTATTGTCAATTATTTTCAATTATTTTCAATTATTTCAATTATTTTCAATTATTTTCAATTATTTTCAATTATTTATAAATTATTGTCAATTATTTTCAATTATTTTCAATTATTTATAATTATTTTCAATTATTTTCATTATTTTCAATTATTTTCAATTATTTTCAATTATTTTCAATTATTTTCAATTATTTTCAATTATTTTCAATTATTTCAGTTATTTATCAATTATTGTCAATTATTTTCAATTATTTTCAATTATTTTCAATTATTTTCAATTATTTTCAATTATTTTCAATTATTTTCAATTATTTTCAATTATTTATAAATTATTGTCAGTTATTTTCAATTATTTTCAATTATTTATAATTATTTTCTATTATTTTAAATTATTTTCAATTATTTTCAATTATTTTCAATTATTTATAATTATTCTCTATTATTTTGAATTATTTTCAATTATTTTCAATTATTTATAATTATTTTCAATTATTTTCAATTATTTTCAATTATTTATAAATTATTGTCAATTATTTTCAATTATTTTCAATTATTTTCAATTATATATCAATTATTGTCAATTATTTATTCAATTATTGTCAATTTCATTTTTCAATTATTTTCAATTATTTTCAATTATTTATCAATTATTGTCAATTATTTTTAATTATTTTCAATTATTTTCAATTATTTTCAATTATTTTCAATTTTTTTCAATTATTTATTAATTATTTTCAAATATGTATAATTATTTTCAATTATTTTCAATTATTTATAATTATTTTCAATTATTTATAATTATTTTCAATTATTTTCAATTATTTTCAATTATTTTCAATTATTTATCAATTATTGTCAATTATTTTTAATTATTTTCAATTATTTTCAATTATTTATAATTATTTTCAATTATTTTCAATTATTTTCAATTATTTATAAATTATTGTCAATTATTTTCAATTATTTTCAATTATTTTCAATTATATATCAATTATTGTCAATTATTTTTAATTATTGTCAATTATTTTCAATTATTTTCAATTATTTTCAATTATTTTCAATTATTTATCAATTATTGTCAATTATTTTCAATTATTTTCAATTATTTTCAATTATTTTCAATTATTTTCAATTATTTTCAATTATTTATAAATTATTGTCAATTATTTTCAATTATTTTCAATTATTTATAATTATTTTCAATTATTTTCATTTATTTTCAATTATTTTCAATTATTTTCAATTATTTTCAATTATTTTCAATTATTTTCAATTATTTTCAATTATTTTCAGTTATTTATCAATTATTGTCAATTATTTTCAATTATTTTCAATTATTTTCAATTATTTTCAATTATTTTCAATTATTTTCAATTATTTTCAATTATTTATAAATTATTGTCAGTTATTTTCAATTATTTTCAATTATTTATAATTATTTTCTATTATTTTAAATTATTTTCAATTATTTTCAATTATTTTCAATTATTTATAATTATTCTCTATTATTTTGAATTATTTTCAATTATTTTCAATTATTTATAATTATTTTCAATTATTTTCAATTATTTTCAATTATTTATAAATTATTGTCAATTATTTTCAATTATTTTAAATTATTTTAAATTATTTTCAATTATTTTCTATTATTTTCAATTATTTTCAATTATTTATTCATTATTTTCAATTATTTATAATTATTTTCAATTATTTTCAATTATTTTCAATTATTTTCAATTATTTTCAATTATTTTCAATTATTTTCAATTATTTTCAATTATTTTCAATTATTTTCCATTATTTTCAATTATTTTCAATTATTTTCAATTATTTTCAATTATTTATTAATTATTTTCAATTATTTAAAATTATTTTCAATTAATTTCAATTATCATCAATTATTTTCAATTATTTTCAATTATTTTCAATTATTTTCAATTATTTTCAATTATTTTCAATTATTTATAAATTATTGTCAATTATTTTCAATTATTTTCAATTATTTATAAATTATTGTCAATTATTTTCAATTATTTTCAATTATTTATAATTATTTTCAATTATTTTAAATTATTTTCAATTATTTTCAATTATTTTCAATTTTTTTCAATTATTTTCAATTATTTTCAATTATTTTCAATTATTTTCAATTATTTTCAATTATTTTCAATTATTTTCAATTATTTATAAATTATTGTCAATTATTTTCAATTATTTTCAATTATTTATAATTATTTTCAAATATTTTCAATTATTTTCAATTATTTTCAATTATTTTCAATTATTTATCAATTATATTCAATTATTTATAATTATTTTAATTATTTTCAACTATTTATCAATTATTTTCAATTATTTATAATTATTTTAAACTATTTTCAATTATTTTCCAATATTTACAATTATTTTAAATTATTTTCAATTACTTTCATTTATTTTCAATTTTTTTCAATTATTTTCAATTATTTACAATTATTTTCAATTATTTTCAATTATTTTTAATTATTTTCAATTATTTATAAATTATTGTCAATTATTTTCAATTATTTTCAATTATTTATAATTATTTTCAATTATTTTCAATTATTTTCAATTATTTTCAATTATTTTCAATTATTTTCAATTATTTTCAATTATTTATAAATTATTGTCAATTATTTTAAATTATTTTCAATTATTTATAATTATTTTCAATTATTTTCAATTATTTTCGATTATTTTCAATTATTTTCAATTATTTTCAATTATTTTCAATTATTTTCAATTATTTTCAATTATTTTCAATTATTTTCAATTATTTTCAATTATTTTCAATTATTTATAAATTATTGTCAATTATTTTCAATTATTTTCAATTATTTTCAATTATCTTCAATTATTTTCAATTATTTTCAATTATTTTCAATTATTTTCAATTATTTTCAATTATTTTCAATTATTTATAAATTATTGTCAATTATTTTCAATTATTTATAAATTATTGTCAACTATTTTCAATTATTTTCAATTATTTATAATTATTTTCAATTATTTTAAATTATTTTAAATTATTTTCAATTATTTTCAATTATTTTCAATTATTTTCAATTATTTATTCATTATTTTCAATTATTTATAATTATTTTCAATTATTTTCAATTATTTTCAATTATTTTCAATTATTTTCAACTATTTTCAATTATTTTCAATTATTTTCAATTATTTTCAATTATTTTCAATTATTTTCAATTATTTTCAATTATTTTCAATTATTTATTAATTATTTTCAATTATTTAAAATTATTTTCAATTAATTTCAATTATCATCAATTATTTTCAATTATTTTCAATTATTTTCAATTATTTTCAATTATTTTCAATTATTTTCAATTATTTTCAATTATTTATAAATTATTGTCAATTATTTTCAATTATTTTCAATTATTTTCAATTATTTATAAATTATTGTCAATTATTTTCAATTATTTATAATTATTTTCAATTATTTTAAATTATTTTCAATTATTTTCAATTATTTTCAATTATTTTCAATTATTTATTAATTATTTTCAATTATTATAATTATTTTCAATTATTTTCAATTATTTTCAATTTTTTTCAATTTTTTTCAATTATTTTCAATTATTTTCAATTATTTTCAATTATTTTCAATTATTTATAAATTATTGTCAATTATTTTCAATTATTTTCAATTATTTATAATTATTTTCAAATATTTTCATTTATTTTCAATTATTTTCAATTATTTTCAATTATTTTCAATTCTTTTCAATTATTTTCAATTATTTTCAATTATTTATAAATTATTGTCAATTATTTTCAATTATTTTCAATTATTTATAATTATTTTCAATTATTTTAAATTATTTTCAATTATTTTCAATTATTTTCAATTATTTTCAGTTATTTTCAATTATTTTCAATTGTTTATCAATTATTGTCAATTGTTTTCAATTATTTTCAATCATTTTCAATTATTTTCAATTATTTTCAATTATTTTCAATTATTTTCAATTATTTCCAATTATTTTCAATTATTTTCAATTATTTTCAATTATTTTCAATTATTTTCAATTATTTTCAATTATTTTCAATTATATTAAATTATTTTCAATTATTTTCAATTATTTTCAATTATTTTCAATTATTTTCAATTATTTTCAATTATTTATTAATTATTTTCAATTATTTATAATTATTTTCAATTATTTTCAATTATCTTCAATTATTTTCAATTATCTTCAATTATTTTCAATTATTTTCAATTATTTTCAATTATTTTCAATTATTTTCAATTATTTTCAATTATTTATAAATTATTGTCAATTATTTTCAATTATTTCCAATTATTTATAAATTATTGTCAATTATTTTCAATTATTTTCAATTATTTATAATTATTTTCAATTATTTTCAATTATTTTCAATTATTTTCAATTATTTTCAATTATTTATTAATTATTTTCAATTATTATAATTATTTTAAATTATTTTCAATTATTTTCAATTATTTTCAATTTTTTTCAATTTTTTTCAATTATTTTCAATTATTTTCAATTATTTTCAATTATTTTCAATTATTTTCAATTATTTTCAATTATTTATAAATTATTGTCAATTATTTTCAATTATTTTCAATTATTTATAATTATTTTCAATTATTTTCATTTATTTTCAATTATTTTCAATTATTTTCAATTATTTTCAATTATTTTCAATTATTTTCAATTATTTTCAATTATTTTCAGTTATTTTCAATTATTTTCAATTATTTATCAATTATTGTCAATTATTTTCAATTATTTTCAATTATTTTGAATTATTTTGAATTATTTTCAATTATTTTCAATTATTTTCAATTATTTTCAATTATTTTCAATTATTTATAAATTATTGTCAATTATTTTCAATTATTTTCAATTATTTATAATTATTTTCTATTATTTTAAATTATTTTCAATTATTTTCAATTATTTATAATTATTCTCTATTATTTTGAATTATTTTCAATTATTTTCAATTATTTATAATTATTTTCAATTATTTTCAATTATTTTCAATTATTTATAAATTATTGTCAATTATTTTCAATTATTTTCAATTATTTTCAATTATTTTCAATTATTTATCAATTATTGTCAATTATTTTTAATTATTGTCAATTATTTTCAATTATTTTCAATTATTTTCAATTATTTTCAATTATTTATCAATTATTGTCAATTATTTTTAATTATTTTCAATTATTTTCAATTATTTTCAATTATTTTCAATTTTTTTCAATTATTTATTAATTATTTTCAAATATGTATAATTATTTTCAATTATTTTCAATTATTTATAATTATTTTCAATTATTTATAATTATTTTCAATTATTTTCAATTATTTTCAATTATTTTCAATTATTTTCAATTTTTTTCAATTATTTTCAATTATTTTCAATTATTTTCAATTATTTTCAATTATTTTCAATTATTTATAAATTATTGTCAATTATTTTCAATTATTTTCAATTATTTATAATTATTTTCAATTATTTTCAATTATTTTCAATTATTTATAAATTATTGTCAATTATTTTCAATTATTTTCAATTATTTTCAATTATTTTCAATTATTTTCAATTATTTTCAATTATTTATAAATTATTGTCAATTATTTTCAATTATTTTCAATTATTTATAATTATTTTCAATTATTTTCATTTATTTTCAATTATTTTCAATTATTTTCAATTATTTTCAATTATTTTCAATTATTTTCAATTATTTTCAATTATTTTCAGTTATTTATCAATTATTGTCAATTATTTTCAATTATTTTCAATTATTTTCAATTATTTTCAATTATTTTCAATTATTTTCAATTATTTTCAATTATTTTCAATTATTTTCAATTATTTATAAATTATTGTCAGTTATTTTCAATTATTTTCAATTATTTATAATTATTTTCTATTATTTTAAATTATTTTCAATTATTTTCAATTATTTTCAATTATTTATAATTATTCTCTATTATTTTGAATTATTTTCAATTATTTTCAATTATTTATAATTATTTTCAATTATTTTCAATTATTTTCAATTATTTATAAATTATTGTCAATTATTTTCAATTATTTTCAATTATTTTCAATTATATATCAATTATTGTCAATTATTTTTAATTATTGTCAATTATTTTCAATTATTTTCAATTATTTTCAATTATTTTCAATTATTTATCAATTATTGTCAATTATTTTTAATTATTTTCAATTATTTTCAATTATTTTCAATTATTTTCAATTTTTTTCAATTATTTATTAATTATTTTCAAATATGTATAATTATTTTCAATTATTTTCAATTATTTATAATTATTTTCAATTATTTATAATTATTTTCAATTATTTTCAATTATTTTCAATTATTTTCAATTATTTTCAATTTTTTTCAATTATTTTCAATTATTTTCAATTATTTTCAATTATTTTCAATTATTTTCAATTATTTATAAATTATTGTCAATTATTTTCAATTATTTTCAATTATTTATAATTATTTTCAATTATTTTCAATTATTTTCAATTATTTATAAATTATTGTCAATTATTTTCAATTATTTTCAATTATTTATAATTATTTTCAATTATTTTCATTTATTTTCATTTATTTTCAATTATTTTCAATTATTTTCAATTATTTTCAATTATTTTCAATTATTTCCAATTATTTTCAATTATTTTCAATTATTTTCAATTATTTTCAATTATTTTCAATTATTTTCAATTATTTTCAATTATATTAAATTATTTTCAATTATTTTCAATTATTTTCAATTATTTTCAATTATTTTCAATTATTTTCAATTATTTATTAATTATTTTCAATTATTTATAATTATTTTCAATTATTTTCAATTATCTTCAATTATTTTCAATTATCTTCAATTATTTTCAATTATTTTCAATTATTTTCAATTATTTTCAATTATTTTCAATTATTTTCAATTATTTATAAATTATTGTCAATTATTTTCAATTATTTCCAATTATTTATAAATTATTGTCAATTATTTTCAATTATTTTCAATTATTTATAATTATTTTCAATTATCTTCAATTATTTTCAATTATCTTCAATTATTTTCAATTATTATAATTATTTTCAATTATTTTCAATTATTTTCAATTATTTTCAATTTTTTTCAATTATTTTCAATTATTTTCAATTATTTTCAATTATTTTCAATTATTTATCAATTATTGTCAATTATTTTTAATTATTGTCAATTATTTTCAATTATTTTCAATTATTTTCAATTATTTTCAATTATTTATCAATTATTGTCAATTATTTTTAATTATTTTCAATTATTTTCAATTATTTTCAATTATTTTCAATTTTTTTCAATTATTTATTAATTATTTTCAAATATGTATAATTATTTTCAATTATTTTCAATTATTTATAATTATTTTCAATTATTTATAATTATTTTCAATTATTTTCAATTATTTTCAATTATTTTCAATTTTTTTCAATTATTTTCAATTATTTTCAATTATTTTCAATTATTTTCAATTATTTTCAATTATTTATAAATTATTGTCAATTATTTTCAATTATTTTCAATTATTTATAATTATTTTCAATTATTTTCAATTATTTTCAATTATTTATAAATTATTGTCAATTATTTTCAATTATTTTCAATTATTTTCAATTATTTTCAATTATTTTCAATTATTTATAAATTATTGTCAATTATTTTCAATTATTTTCAATTATTTATAATTATTTTCAATTATTTTAATTTATTTTCAATTATTTTCAATTATTTTCAATTATTTTCAATTATTTTCAATTATTTTCAATTATTTTCAATTATTTTCAGTTATTTATCAATTATTGTCAATTATATTAAATTATTTTCAATTATTTTCAATTATTTTCAATTATTTTCAATTATTTTCAATTATTTTCAGTTATTTATCAATTATTGTCAATTATTTTCAATTATTTTCAATTATTTTCAATTATTTTCAATTATTTTCAATTATTTTCAATTATTTTCAATTATTTTCAATTATTTATAAATTATTGTCAGTTATTTTCAATTATTTTCAATTATTTATAATTATTTTCTATTATTTTAAATTATTTTCAATTATTTTCAATTATTTTCAATTATTTATAATTATTCTCTATTATTTTGAATTATTTTCAATTATTTTCAATTATTTATAATTATTTTCAATTATTTTCAATTATTTTCAATTATTTATAAATTATTGTCAATTATTTTCAATTATTTTCAATTATTTTCAATTATATATCAATTATTGTCAATTATTTTTAATTATTGTCAATTATTTTCAATTATTTTCAATTATTTTCAATTATTTTCAATTATTTATCAATTATTGTCAATTATTTTTAATTATTTTCAATTATTTTCAATTATTTTCAATTATTTTCAATTTTTTTCAATTATTTATTAATTATTTTCAAATATGTATAATTATTTTCAATTATTTTCAATTATTTATAATTATTTTCAATTATTTATAATTATTTTCAATTATTTTCAATTATTTTCAATTATTTTCAATTATTTTCAATTTTTTTCAATTATTTTCAATTATTTTCAATTATTTTCAATTATTTTCAATTATTTTCAATTATTTTCAATTATTTATAAATTATTGTCAATTATTTTCAATTATTTTCAATTATTTATAATTATTTTCAATTATTTTCAATTATTTTCAATTATTTATAAATTATTGTCAATTATTTTCAATTATTTTCAATTATTTATAATTATTTTCAATTATTTTCATTTATTTTCATTTATTTTCAATTATTTTCAATTATTTTCAATTATTTTCAATTATTTTCAATTATTTCCAATTATTTTCAATTATTTTCAATTATTTTCAATTATTTTCAATTATTTTCAATTATTTTCAATTATTTTCAATTATATTAAATTATTTTCAATTATTTTCAATTATTTTCAATTATTTTCAATTATTTTCAATTATTTTCAATTATTTATTAATTATTTTCAATTATTTATAATTATTTTCAATTATTTTCAATTATCTTCAATTATTTTCAATTATCTTCAATTATTTTCAATTATTTTCAATTATTTTCAATTATTTTCAATTATTTTCAATTATTTTCAATTATTTATAAATTATTGTCAATTATTTTCAATTATTTCCAATTATTTATAAATTATTGTCAATTATTTTCAATTATTTTCAATTATTTATAATTATTTTCAATTATTTTCAATTATTTTCGATTATTTTCAATTATTTTCAATTATTTATTAATTATTTTCAATTATTATAATTATTTTCAATTATTTTCAATTATTTTCAATTATTTTCAATTTTTTTCAATTTTTTTCAATTATTTTCAATTATTTTCAATTATTTTCAATTATTTTCAATTATTTTCAATTATTTTCAATTATTTATAAATTATTGTCAATTATTTTCAATTATTTTCAATTATTTATAATTATTTTCAATTATTTTCATTTATTTTCAATTATTTTCAATTATTTTCAATTATTTTCAATTATTTTCAATTATTTTCAATTATTTTCAATTATTTTCAGTTATTTTCAATTATTTTCAATTATTTATCAATTATTGTCAATTATTTTCAATTATTTTCAATTATTTTGAATTATTTTCAATTATTTTCAATTATTTTCAATTATTTTCAATTATTTTCAATTATTTATAAATTATTGTCAATTATTTTCAATTATTTTCAATTATTTATAATTATTTTCTATTATTTTAAATTATTTTCAATTATTTATAATTATTCTCTATTATTTTGAATTATTTTCAATTATTTTCAATTATTTATAATTATTTTCAATTATTTTCAATTATTTTCAATTATTTATAAATTATTGTCAATTATTTTCAATTATTTTCAATTATTTTCAATTATTTTCAATTATTTATCAATTATTGTCAATTATTTTTAATTATTGTCAATTATTTTCAATTATTTTCAATTATTTTCAATTATTTTCAATTATTTATCAATTATTGTCAATTATTTTTAATTATTTTCAATTATTTTCAATTATTTTCAATTATTTTCAATTTTTTTCAATTATTTATTAATTATTTTCAAATATGTATAATTATTTTCAATTATTTTCAATTATTTATAATTATTTTCAATTATTTATAATTATTTTCAATTATTTTCAATTATTTTCAATTATTTTCAATTATTTTCAATTTTTTTCAATTATTTTCAATTATTTTCAATTATTTTCAATTATTTTCAATTATTTTCAATTATTTATAAATTATTGTCAATTATTTTCAATTATTTTCAATTATTTATAATTATTTTCAATTATTTTCAATTATTTTCAATTATTTATAAATTATTGTCAATTATTTTCAATTATTTTCAATTATTTTCAATTATTTTCAATTATTTTCAATTATTTTCAATTATTTTCAATTATTTATAAATTATTGTCAATTATTTTCAATTATTTTCAATTATTTATAATTATTTTCAATTATTTTCATTTATTTTCAATTATTTTCAATTATTTTCAATTATTTTCAATTATTTTCAATTATTTTCAATTATTTTCAATTATTTTCAGTTATTTATCAATTATTGTCAATTATTTTCAATTATTTTCAATTATTTTCAATTATTTTCAATTATTTTCAATTATTTTCAATTATTTATAAATTATTGTAAATTATTTTCAATTATTTTCAATTATTTATAATTATTTTCTATTATTTTAAATTATTTTCAATTATTTTCAATTATTTTCAATTATTTATAATTATTCTCTATTATTTTGAATTATTTTCAATTATTTTCAATTATTTATAATTATTTTCAATTATTTTCAATTATTTTCAATTATTTATAAATTATTGTCAATTATTTTCAATTATTTTCAATTATTTTCAATTATTTTCAATTATTTATCAATTATTGTCAATTATTTTTAATTATTGTCAATTATTTTCAATTATTTTCAATTATTTTCAATTATTTTCAATTATTTATCAATTATTGTCAATTATTTTTAATTATTTTCAATTATTTTCAATTATTTTCAATTATTTTCAATTTTTTTCAATTATTTATTAATTATTTTCAAATATGTATAATTATTTTCAATTATTTTCAATTATTTATAATTATTTTCAATTATTTATAATTATTTTCAATTATTTTCAATTATTTTCAATTATTTTCAATTTTTTTCAATTTTTTTCAATTATTTTCAATTATTTTCAATTATTTTCAATTATTTTCAATTATTTTCAATTATTTTCAATTATTTATAAATTATTGTCAATTATTTTCAATTATTTTCAATTATTTATAATTATTTTCAATTATTTTCAATTATTTTCAATTATTTATAAATTATTGTCAATTATTTTCAATTATTTTCAATTATTTATTATTATTTTCAATTATTTTCATTTATTTTCATTTATTTTCAATTATTTTCAATTATTTTCAATTATTTTCAATTATTTTCAATTATTTTCAATTATTTTCAATTATTTATAAATTATTGTCAATTATTTTCAATTATTTTCAATTATTTATAATTATTTTCAATTATTTTAAATTATTTTCAATTATTTTCAATTATTTTCAATTATTTATAATTATTTTCAATTATTTTCAATTATTTTCAATTATTTTCAATTATTTTCAATTTTTTTCAATTATTTTCAATTATTTTCAATTATTTTCAATTATTTTCAATTATTTTCAATTATTTTCAATTATTTATAAATTATTGTCAATTATTTTCAATTATTTTCAATTATTTATAATTATTTTCAATTATTTTCAATTATTTTCAATTATTTATAAATTATTGTCAATTATTTTCAATTATTTTCAATTATTTATAATTATTTTCAATTATTTTCATTTATTTTCATTTATTTTCAATTATTTTCAATTATTTTCAATTATTTTCAATTATTTTCAATTATTTCCAATTATTTTCAATTATTTTCAATTATTTTCAATTATTTTCAATTATTTTCAATTATTTTCAATTATTTTCAATTATATTAAATTATTTTCAATTATTTTCAATTATTTTCAATTATTTTCAATTATTTTCAATTATTTTCAATTATTTATTAATTATTTTCAATTATTTATAATTATTTTCAATTATTTTCAATTATCTTCAATTATTTTCAATTATCTTCAATTATTTTCAATTATTTTCAATTATTTTCAATTATTTTCAATTATTTTCAATTATTTTCAATTATTTATAAATTATTGTCAATTATTTTCAATTATTTCCAATTATTTATAAATTATTGTCAATTATTTTCAATTATTTTCAATTATTTATAATTATTTTCAATTATTTTCAATTATTTTCAATTATTTTCAATTATTTATTAATTATTTTCAATTATTATAATTATTTTCAATTATTTTCAATTATTTTCAATTATTTTCAATTTTTTTCAATTTTTTTCAATTATTTTCAATTATTTTCAATTATTTTCAATTATTTTCAATTATTTTCAATTATTTTCAATTATTTATAAATTATTGTCAATTATTTTCAATTATTTTCAATTATTTATAATTATTTTCAATTATTTTCATTTATTTTCAATTATTTTCAATTATTTTCAATTATTTTCAATTATTTTCAATTATTTTCAATTATTTTCAATTATTTTCAGTTATTTTCAATTATTTTCAATTATTTATCAATTATTGTCAATTATTTTCAATTATTTTCAATTATTTTGAATTATTTTCAATTATTTTCAATTATTTTCAATTATTTTCAATTATTTTCAATTATTTATAAATTATTGTCAATTATTTTCAATTATTTTCAATTATTTATAATTATTTTCTATTATTTTAAATTATTTTCAATTATTTATAATTATTCTCTATTATTTTGAATTATTTTCAATTATTTTCAATTATTTATAATTATTTTCAATTATTTTCAATTATTTTCAATTATTTATAAATTATTGTCAATTATTTTCAATTATTTTCAATTATTTTCAATTATTTTCAATTATTTATCAATTATTGTCAATTATTTTTAATTATTGTCAATTATTTTCAATTATTTTCAATTATTTTCAATTATTTTCAATTATTTATCAATTATTGTCAATTATTTTTAATTATTTTCAATTATTTTCAATTATTTTCAATTATTTTCAATTTTTTTCAATTATTTATTAATTATTTTCAAATATGTATAATTATTTTCAATTATTTTCAATTATTTATAATTATTTTCAATTATTTATAATTATTTTCAATTATTTTCAATTATTTTCAATTATTTTCAATTATTTTCAATTTTTTTCAATTATTTTCAATTATTTTCAATTATTTTCAATTATTTTCAATTATTTTCAATTATTTATAAATTATTGTCAATTATTTTCAATTATTTTCAATTATTTATAATTATTTTCAATTATTTTCAATTATTTTCAATTATTTATAATTATTCTCTATTATTTTGAATTATTTTCAATTATTTTCAATTATTTATAATTATTTTCAATTATTTTCAATTATTTTCAATTATTTATAAATTATTGTCAATTATTTTCAATTATTTTCAATTATTTTCAATTATTTTCAATTATTTATCAATTATTGTCAATTATTTTTAATTATTGTCAATTATTTTCAATTATTTTCAATTATTTTCAATTATTTTCAATTATTTATCAATTATTGTCAATTATTTTTAATTATTTTCAATTATTTTCAATTATTTTCAATTATTTTCAATTTTTTTCAATTATTTATTAATTATTTTCAAATATGTATAATTATTTTCAATTATTTTCAATTATTTATAATTATTTTCAATTATTTATAATTATTTTCAATTATTTTCAATTATTTTCAATTATTTTCAATTATTTTCAATTTTTTTCAATTATTTTCAATTATTTTCAATTATTTTCAATTATTTTCAATTATTTTCAATTATTTTCAATTATTTATAAATTATTGTCAATTATTTTCAATTATTTTCAATTATTTATAATTATTTTCAATTATTTTCAATTATTTTCAATTATTTATAAATTATTGTCAATTATTTTCAATTATTTTCAATTATTTATTATTATTTTCAATTATTTTCATTTATTTTCATTTATTTTCAATTATTTTCAATTATTTTCAATTATTTTCAATTATTTTCAATTATTTTCAATTATTTTCAATTATTTATAAATTATTGTCAATTATTTTCAATTATTTTCAATTATTTATAATTATTTTCAATTATTTTAAATTATTTTCAATTATTTTCAATTATTTTCAATTATTTATAATTATTTTCAATTATTTTCAATTATTTTCAATTATTTTCAATTATTTTCAATTTTTTTCAATTATTTTCAATTATTTTCAATTATTTTCAATTATTTTCAATTATTTTCAATTATTTTCAATTATTTATAAATTATTGTCAATTATTTTCAATTATTTTCAATTATTTATAATTATTTTCAATTATTTTCAATTATTTTCAATTATTTATAAATTATTGTCAATTATTTTCAATTATTTTCAATTATTTATAATTATTTTCAATTATTTTCATTTATTTTCATTTATTTTCAATTATTTTCAATTATTTTCAATTATTTTCAATTATTTTCAATTATTTCCAATTATTTTCAATTATTTTCAATTATTTTCAATTATTTTCAATTATTTTCAATTATTTTCAATTATTTTCAATTATATTAAATTATTTTCAATTATTTTCAATTATTTTCAATTATTTTCAATTATTTTCAATTATTTTCAATTATTTATTAATTATTTTCAATTATTTATAATTATTTTCAATTATTTTCAATTATCTTCAATTATTTTCAATTATCTTCAATTATTTTCAATTATTTTCAATTATTTTCAATTATTTTCAATTATTTTCAATTATTTTCAATTATTTATAAATTATTGTCAATTATTTTCAATTATTTCCAATTATTTATAAATTATTGTCAATTATTTTCAATTATTTTCAATTATTTATAATTATTTTCAATTATTTTCAATTATTTTCAATTATTTTCAATTATTTATTAATTATTTTCAATTATTATAATTATTTTCAATTATTTTCAATTATTTTCAATTATTTTCAATTTTTTTCAATTTTTTTCAATTATTTTCAATTATTTTCAATTATTTTCAATTATTTTCAATTATTTTCAATTATTTTCAATTATTTATAAATTATTGTCAATTATTTTCAATTATTTTCAATTATTTATAATTATTTTCAATTATTTTCATTTATTTTCAATTATTTTCAATTATTTTCAATTATTTTCAATTATTTTCAATTATTTTCAATTATTTTCAATTATTTTCAGTTATTTTCAATTATTTTCAATTATTTATCAATTATTGTCAATTATTTTCAATTATTTTCAATTATTTTGAATTATTTTCAATTATTTTCAATTATTTTCAATTATTTTCAATTATTTTCAATTATTTATAAATTATTGTCAATTATTTTCAATTATTTTCAATTATTTATAATTATTTTCTATTATTTTAAATTATTTTCAATTATTTATAATTATTCTCTATTATTTTGAATTATTTTCAATTATTTTCAATTATTTATAATTATTTTCAATTATTTTCAATTATTTTCAATTATTTATAAATTATTGTCAATTATTTTCAATTATTTTCAATTATTTTCAATTATTTTCAATTATTTATCAATTATTGTCAATTATTTTTAATTATTGTCAATTATTTTCAATTATTTTCAATTATTTTCAATTATTTTCAATTATTTATCAATTATTGTCAATTATTTTTAATTATTTTCAATTATTTTCAATTATTTTCAATTATTTTCAATTTTTTTCAATTATTTATTAATTATTTTCAAATATGTATAATTATTTTCAATTATTTTCAATTATTTATAATTATTTTCAATTATTTATAATTATTTTCAATTATTTTCAATTATTTTCAATTATTTTCAATTATTTTCAATTTTTTTCAATTATTTTCAATTATTTTCAATTATTTTCAATTATTTTCAATTATTTTCAATTATTTATAAATTATTGTCAATTATTTTCAATTATTTTCAATTATTTATAATTATTTTCAATTATTTTCAATTATTTTCAATTATTTATAAATTATTGTCAATTATTTTCAATTATTTTCAATTATTTTCAATTATTTTCAATTATTTTCAATTATTTTCAATTATTTATAAATTATTGTCAATTATTTTCAATTATTTTCAATTATTTATAATTATTTTCAATTATTTTCATTTATTTTCAATTATTTTCAATTATTTTCAATTATTTTCAATTATTTTCAATTATTTTCAATTATTTTCAATTATTTTCAGTTATTTATCAATTATTGTCAATTATATTAAATTATTTTCAATTATTTTCAATTATTTTCAATTATTTTCAATTATTTTCAATTATTTTCAATTATTTTCAATTATTTTCAGTTATTTATCAATTATTGTCAATTATTTTCAATTATTTTCAATTATTTTCAATTATTTTCAATTATTTTCAATTATTTTCAATTATTTTCAATTATTTATAAATTATTGTCAGTTATTTTCAATTATTTTCAATTATTTATAATTATTTTCTATTATTTTAAATTATTTTCAATTATTTTCAATTATTTTCAATTATTTATAATTATTCTCTATTATTTTGAATTATTTTCAATTATTTTCAATTATTTATAATTATTTTCAATTATTTTCAATTATTTTCAATTATTTATAAATTATTGTCAATTATTTTCAATTATTTTCAATTATTTTCAATTATATATCAATTATTGTCAATTATTTTTAATTATTGTCAATTATTTTCAATTATTTTCAATTATTTTCAATTATTTTCAATTATTTATCAATTATTGTCAATTATTTTTAATTATTTTCAATTATTTTCAATTATTTTCAATTATTTTCAATTTTTTTCAATTATTTATTAATTATTTTCAAATATGTATAATTATTTTCAATTATTTTCAATTATTTATAATTATTTTCAATTATTTATAATTATTTTCAATTATTTTCAATTATTTTCAATTATTTTCAATTATTTTCCATTTTTTTCAATTATTTTCAATTATTTTCAATTATTTTCAATTATTTTCAATTATTTTCAATTATTTTCAATTATTTATAAATTATTGTCAATTATTTTCAATTATTTTCAATTATTTATAATTATTTTCAATTATTTTCAATTATTTTCAATTATTTATAAATTATTGTCAATTATTTTCAATTATTTTCAATTATTTATAATTATTTTCAATTATTTTCATTTATTTTCATTTATTTTCAATTATTTTCAATTATTTTCAATTATTTTCAATTATTTTCAATTATTTCCAATTATTTTCAATTATTTTCAATTATTTTCAATTATTTTCAATTATTTTCAGTTATTTTCAATTATTTTCAATTATTTATCAATTATTGTCAATTATTTTCAATTATTTTCAATTATTTTGAATTATTTTCAATTATTTTCAATTATTTTCAATTATTTTCAATTATTTTCAATTATTTATAAATTATTGTCAATTATTTTCAATTATTTTCAATTATTTATAATTATTTTCTATTATTTTAAATTATTTTCAATTATTTATAATTATTCTCTATTATTTTGAATTATTTTCAATTATTTTCAATTATTTATAATTATTTTCAATTATTTTCAATTATTTTCAATTATTTATAAATTATTGTCAATTATTTTCAATTATTTTCAATTATTTTCAATTATTTTCAATTATTTATCAATTATTGTCAATTATTTTTAATTATTGTCAATTATTTTCAATTATTTTCAATTATTTATAATTATTTTCAATTATTTTCAATTATTTTCAATTATTTATAAATTATTGTCAATTATTTTCAATTATTTTCAATTATTTATTATTATTTTCAATTATTTTCATTTATTTTCATTTATTTTCAATTATTTTCAATTATTTTCAATTATTTTCAATTATTTTCAATTATTTTCAATTATTTTCAATTATTTATAAATTATTGTCAATTATTTTCAATTATTTTCAATTATTTATAATTATTTTCAATTATTTTAAATTATTTTCAATTATTTTCAATTATTTTCAATTATTTATAATTATTTTCAATTATTTTCAATTATTTTCAATTATTTTCAATTATTTTCAATTTTTTTCAATTATTTTCAATTATTTTCAATTATTTTCAATTATTTTCAATTATTTTCAATTATTTTCAATTATTTATAAATTATTGTCAATTATTTTCAATTATTTTCAATTATTTATAATTATTTTCAATTATTTTCAATTATTTTCAATTATTTATAAATTATTGTCAATTATTTTCAATTATTTTCAATTATTTATAATTATTTTCAATTATTTTCATTTATTTTCATTTATTTTCAATTATTTTCAATTATTTTCAATTATTTTCAATTATTTTCAATTATTTCCAATTATTTTCAATTATTTTCAATTATTTTCAATTATTTTCAATTATTTTCAATTATTTTCAATTATTTTCAATTATATTAAATTATTTTCAATTATTTTCAATTATTTTCAATTATTTTCAATTATTTTCAATTATTTTCAATTATTTATTAATTATTTTCAATTATTTATAATTATTTTCAATTATTTTCAATTATCTTCAATTATTTTCAATTATCTTCAATTATTTTCAATTATTTTCAATTATTTTCAATTATTTTCAATTATTTTCAATTATTTTCAATTATTTATAAATTATTGTCAATTATTTTCAATTATTTCCAATTATTTATAAATTATTGTCAATTATTTTCAATTATTTTCAATTATTTATAATTATTTTCAATTATTTTCAATTATTTTCAATTATTTTCAATTATTTATTAATTATTTTCAATTATTATAATTATTTTCAATTATTTTCAATTATTTTCAATTATTTTCAATTTTTTTCAATTTTTTTCAATTATTTTCAATTATTTTCAATTATTTTCAATTATTTTCAATTATTTTCAATTATTTTCAATTATTTATAAATTATTGTCAATTATTTTCAATTATTTTCAATTATTTATAATTATTTTCAATTATTTTCATTTATTTTCAATTATTTTCAATTATTTTCAATTATTTTCAATTATTTTCAATTATTTTCAATTATTTTCAATTATTTTCAGTTATTTTCAATTATTTTCAATTATTTATCAATTATTGTCAATTATTTTCAATTATTTTCAATTATTTTGAATTATTTTCAATTATTTTCAATTATTTTCAATTATTTTCAATTATTTTCAATTATTTATAAATTATTGTCAATTATTTTCAATTATTTTCAATTATTTATAATTATTTTCTATTATTTTAAATTATTTTCAATTATTTATAATTATTCTCTATTATTTTGAATTATTTTCAATTATTTTCAATTATTTATAATTATTTTCAATTATTTTCAATTATTTTCAATTATTTATAAATTATTGTCAATTATTTTCAATTATTTTCAATTATTTTCAATTATTTTCAATTATTTATCAATTATTGTCAATTATTTTTAATTATTGTCAATTATTTTCAATTATTTTCAATTATTTTCAATTATTTTCAATTATTTATCAATTATTGTCAATTATTTTTAATTATTTTCAATTATTTTCAATTATTTTCAATTATTTTCAATTTTTTTCAATTATTTATTAATTATTTTCAAATATGTATAATTATTTTCAATTATTTTCAATTATTTATAATTATTTTCAATTATTTATAATTATTTTCAATTATTTTCAATTATTTTCAATTATTTTCAATTATTTTCAATTTTTTTCAATTATTTTCA
Source organism: Andrena bucephala (assembly GCA_947577245.1). Lineage (NCBI taxonomy): Eukaryota > Metazoa > Arthropoda > Insecta > Hymenoptera > Andrenidae > Andrena > Andrena bucephala. Next base: position 31,100,032 of record OX387716.1, on the reverse strand, counting down.
ATTATTTTCAATTATTTTCAATTATTTTCAATTATTTTCAATTATTTATAAATTATTGTCAATTATTTTCAATTATTTTCAATTATTTATAATTATTTTCAATTATTTTCAATTATTTTCAATTATTTATAATTATTCTCTATTATTTTGAATTATTTTCAATTATTTTCAATTATTTATAATTATTTTCAATTATTTTCAATTATTTTCAATTATTTATAAATTATTGTCAATTATTTTCAATTATTTTCAATTATTTTCAATTATTTTCAATTATTTTCAATTATTTTCAATTATTTATAATTATTTTCAATTATTTTCATTTATTTTCAATTATTTTCAATTATTTTCAATTATTTTCAATTATTTTCAATTATTTTCAATTATTTTCAATTATTTTCAATTATTTTCAGTTATTTATCAATTATTGTCAATTATTTTCAATTATTTTCAATTATTTTCAATTATTTTCAATTATTTTCAATTATTTTCAATTATTTTCAATTATTTTCAATTATTTATAAATTATTGTCAGTTATTTTCAATTATTTTCAATTATTTATAATTATTTTCTATTATTTTAAATTATTTTCAATTATTTTCAATTATTTTCAATTATTTATAATTATTCTCTATTATTTTGAATTATTTTCAATTATTTTCAATTATTTATAATTATTTTCAATTATTTTCAATTATTTTCAATTATTTATAAATTATTGTCAATTATTTTCAATTATTTTCAATTATTTTCAATTATATATCAATTATTGTCAATTATTTTTAATTATTGTCAATTATTTTCAATTATTTTCAATTATTTTCAATTATTTTCAATTATTTATCAATTATTGTCAATTATTTTTAATTATTTTCAATTATTTTCAATTATTTTCAATTATTTTCAATTTTTTTCAATTATTTATTAATTATTTTCAAATATGTATAATTATTTTCAATTATTTTCAATTATTTATAATTATTTTCAATTATTTATAATTATTTTCAATTATTTTCAATTATTTTCAATTATTTTCAATTATTTTCAATTTTTTTCAATTATTTTCAATTATTTTCAATTATTTTCAATTATTTTCAATTATTTTCAATTATTTTCAATTATTTATAAATTATTGTCAATTATTTTCAATTATTTTCAATTATTTATAATTATTTTCAATTATTTTCAATTATTTTCAATTATTTATAAATTATTGTCAATTATTTTCAATTATTTTCAATTATTTATAATTATTTTCAATTATTTTCATTTATTTTCATTTATTTTCAATTATTTTCAATTATTTTCAATTATTTTCAATTATTTTCAATTATTTCCAATTATTTTCAATTATTTTCAATTATTTTCAATTATTTTCAATTATTTTCAATTATTTTCAATTATTTTCAATTATATTAAATTATTTTCAATTATTTTCAATTATTTTCAATTATTTTCAATTATTTTCAATTATTTTCAATTATTTATTAATTATTTTCAATTATTTATAATTATTTTCAATTATTTTCAATTATCTTCAATTATTTTCAATTATCTTCAATTATTTTCAATTATTTTCAATTATTTTCAATTATTTTCAATTATTTTCAATTATTTTCAATTATTTATAAATTATTGTCAATTATTTTCAATTATTTCCAATTATTTATAAATTATTGTCAATTATTTTCAATTATTTTCAATTATTTATAATTATTTTCAATTATTTTCAATTATTTTCAATTATTTTCAATTATTTATTAATTATTTTCAATTATTATAATTATTTTCAATTATTTTCAATTATTTTCAATTATTTTCAATTTTTTTCAATTATTTTCAATTATTTTCAATTATTTTCAATTATTTTCAATTATTTTCAATTATTTTCAATTATTTATAAATTATTGTCAATTATTTTCAATTATTTTCAATTATTTATAATTATTTTCAATTATTTTCATTTATTTTCAATTATTTTCAATTATTTTCAATTATTTTCAATTATTTTCAATTATTTTCAATTATTTTCAATTATTTTCAGTTATTTTCAATTATTTTCAATTATTTATCAATTATTGTCAATTATTTTCAATTATTTTCAATTATTTTGAATTATTTTCAATTATTTTCAATTATTTTCAATTATTTTCAATTATTTTCAATTATTTATAAATTATTGTCAATTATTTTCAATTATTTTCAATTATTTATAATTATTTTCTATTATTTTAAATTATTTTCAATTATTTATAATTATTCTCTATTATTTTGAATTATTTTCAATTATTTTCAATTATTTATAATTATTTTCAATTATTTTCAATTATTTTCAATTATTTATAAATTATTGTCAATTATTTTCAATTATTTTCAATTATTTTCAATTATTTTCAATTATTTATCAATTATTGTCAATTATTTTTAATTATTGTCAATTATTTTCAATTATTTTCAATTATTTTCAATTATTTTCAATTATTTATCAATTATTGTCAATTATTTTTAATTATTTTCAATTATTTTCAATTATTTTCAATTATTTTCAATTTTTTTCAATTATTTATTAATTATTTTCAAATATGTATAATTATTTTCAATTATTTTCAATTATTTATAATTATTTTCAATTATTTATAATTATTTTCAATTATTTTCAATTATTTTCAATTATTTTCAATTATTTTCAATTTTTTTCAATTATTTTCAATTATTTTCAATTATTTTCAATTATTTTCAATTATTTTCAATTATTTATAAATTATTGTCAATTATTTTCAATTATTTTCAATTATTTATAATTATTTTCAATTATTTTCAATTATTTTCAATTATTTATAAATTATTGTCAATTATTTTCAATTATTTTCAATTATTTTCAATTATTTTCAATTATTTTCAATTATTTTCAATTATTTATAAATTATTGTCAATTATTTTCAATTATTTTCAATTATTTATAATTATTTTCAATTATTTTCATTTATTTTCAATTATTTTCAATTATTTTCAATTATTTTCAATTATTTTCAATTATTTTCAATTATTTTCAATTATTTTCAGTTATTTATCAATTATTGTCAATTATATTAAATTATTTTCAATTATTTTCAATTATTTTCAATTATTTTCAATTATTTTCAATTATTTTCAGTTATTTATCAATTATTGTCAATTATTTTCAATTATTTTCAATTATTTTCAATTATTTTCAATTATTTTCAATTATTTTCAATTATTTTCAATTATTTTCAATTATTTATAAATTATTGTCAGTTATTTTCAATTATTTTCAATTATTTATAATTATTTTCTATTATTTTAAATTATTTTCAATTATTTTCAATTATTTTCAATTATTTATAATTATTCTCTATTATTTTGAATTATTTTCAATTATTTTCAATTATTTATAATTATTTTCAATTATTTTCAATTATTTTCAATTATTTATAAATTATTGTCAATTATTTTCAATTATTTTCAATTATTTTCAATTATATATCAATTATTGTCAATTATTTTTAATTATTGTCAATTATTTTCAATTATTTTCAATTATTTTCAATTATTTTCAATTATTTATCAATTATTGTCAATTATTTTTAATTATTTTCAATTATTTTCAATTATTTTCAATTATTTTCAATTTTTTTCAATTATTTATTAATTATTTTCAAATATGTATAATTATTTTCAATTATTTTCAATTATTTATAATTATTTTCAATTATTTATAATTATTTTCAATTATTTTCAATTATTTTCAATTATTTTCAATTATTTTCAATTTTTTTCAATTATTTTCAATTATTTTCAATTATTTTCAATTATTTTCAATTATTTTCAATTATTTTCAATTATTTATAAATTATTGTCAATTATTTTCAATTATTTTCAATTATTTATAATTATTTTCAATTATTTTCAATTATTTTCAATTATTTATAAATTATTGTCAATTATTTTCAATTATTTTCAATTATTTATAATTATTTTCAATTATTTTCATTTATTTTCATTTATTTTCAATTATTTTCAATTATTTTCAATTATTTTCAATTATTTTCAATTATTTCCAATTATTTTCAATTATTTTCAATTATTTTCAATTATTTTCAATTATTTTCAATTATTTTCAATTATTTTCAATTATATTAAATTATTTTCAATTATTTTCAATTATTTTCAATTATTTTCAATTATTTTCAATTATTTTCAATTATTTATTAATTATTTTCAATTATTTATAATTATTTTCAATTATTTTCAATTATCTTCAATTATTTTCAATTATCTTCAATTATTTTCAATTATTTTCAATTATTTTCAATTATTTTCAATTATTTTCAATTATTTTCAATTATTTATAAATTATTGTCAATTATTTTCAATTATTTCCAATTATTTATAAATTATTGTCAATTATTTTCAATTATTTTCAATTATTTATAATTATTTTCAATTATTTTCAATTATTTTCGATTATTTTCAATTATTTTCAATTATTTATTAATTATTTTCAATTATTATAATTATTTTCAATTATTTTCAATTATTTTCAATTATTTTCAATTTTTTTCAATTTTTTTCAATTATTTTCAATTATTTTCAATTATTTTCAATTATTTTCAATTATTTTCAATTATTTTCAATTATTTATAAATTATTGTCAATTATTTTCAATTATTTTCAATTATTTATAATTATTTTCAATTATTTTCATTTATTTTCAATTATTTTCAATTATTTTCAATTATTTTCAATTATTTTCAATTATTTTCAATTATTTTCAATTATTTTCAGTTATTTTCAATTATTTTCAATTATTTATCAATTATTGTCAATTATTTTCAATTATTTTCAATTATTTTGAATTATTTTCAATTATTTTCAATTATTTTCAATTATTTTCAATTATTTTCAATTATTTATAAATTATTGTCAATTATTTTCAATTATTTTCAATTATTTATAATTATTTTCTATTATTTTAAATTATTTTCAATTATTTATAATTATTCTCTATTATTTTGAATTATTTTCAATTATTTTCAATTATTTATAATTATTTTCAATTATTTTCAATTATTTTCAATTATTTATAAATTATTGTCAATTATTTTCAATTATTTTCAATTATTTTCAATTATTTTCAATTATTTATCAATTATTGTCAATTATTTTTAATTATTGTCAATTATTTTCAATTATTTTCAATTATTTTCAATTATTTTCAATTATTTATCAATTATTGTCAATTATTTTTAATTATTTTCAATTATTTTCAATTATTTTCAATTATTTTCAATTTTTTTCAATTATTTATTAATTATTTTCAAATATGTATAATTATTTTCAATTATTTTCAATTATTTATAATTATTTTCAATTATTTATAATTATTTTCAATTATTTTCAATTATTTTCAATTATTTTCAATTATTTTCAATTTTTTTCAATTATTTTCAATTATTTTCAATTATTTTCAATTATTTTCAATTATTTTCAATTATTTATAAATTATTGTCAATTATTTTCAATTATTTTCAATTATTTATAATTATTTTCAATTATTTTCAATTATTTTCAATTATTTATAAATTATTGTCAATTATTTTCAATTATTTTCAATTATTTTCAATTATTTTCAATTATTTTCAATTATTTTCAATTATTTTCAATTATTTATAAATTATTGTCAATTATTTTCAATTATTTTCAATTATTTATAATTATTTTCAATTATTTTCATTTATTTTCAATTATTTTCAATTATTTTCAATTATTTTCAATTATTTTCAATTATTTTCAATTATTTTCAATTATTTTCAGTTATTTATCAATTATTGTCAATTATTTTCAATTATTTTCAATTATTTTCAATTATTTTCAATTATTTTCAATTATTTTCAATTATTTATAAATTATTGTAAATTATTTTCAATTATTTTCAATTATTTATAATTATTTTCTATTATTTTAAATTATTTTCAATTATTTTCAATTATTTTCAATTATTTATAATTATTCTCTATTATTTTGAATTATTTTCAATTATTTTCAATTATTTATAATTATTTTCAATTATTTTCAATTATTTTCAATTATTTATAAATTATTGTCAATTATTTTCAATTATTTTCAATTATTTTCAATTATTTTCAATTATTTATCAATTATTGTCAATTATTTTTAATTATTGTCAATTATTTTCAATTATTTTCAATTATTTTCAATTATTTTCAATTATTTATCAATTATTGTCAATTATTTTTAATTATTTTCAATTATTTTCAATTATTTTCAATTATTTTCAATTTTTTTCAATTATTTATTAATTATTTTCAAATATGTATAATTATTTTCAATTATTTTCAATTATTTATAATTATTTTCAATTATTTATAATTATTTTCAATTATTTTCAATTATTTTCAATTATTTTCAATTTTTTTCAATTTTTTTCAATTATTTTCAATTATTTTCAATTATTTTCAATTATTTTCAATTATTTTCAATTATTTTCAATTATTTATAAATTATTGTCAATTATTTTCAATTATTTTCAATTATTTATAATTATTTTCAATTATTTTCAATTATTTTCAATTATTTATAAATTATTGTCAATTATTTTCAATTATTTTCAATTATTTATTATTATTTTCAATTATTTTCATTTATTTTCATTTATTTTCAATTATTTTCAATTATTTTCAATTATTTTCAATTATTTTCAATTATTTTCAATTATTTTCAATTATTTATAAATTATTGTCAATTATTTTCAATTATTTTCAATTATTTATAATTATTTTCAATTATTTTAAATTATTTTCAATTATTTTCAATTATTTTCAATTATTTATAATTATTTTCAATTATTTTCAATTATTTTCAATTATTTTCAATTATTTTCAATTTTTTTCAATTATTTTCAATTATTTTCAATTATTTTCAATTATTTTCAATTATTTTCAATTATTTTCAATTATTTATAAATTATTGTCAATTATTTTCAATTATTTTCAATTATTTATAATTATTTTCAATTATTTTCAATTATTTTCAATTATTTATAAATTATTGTCAATTATTTTCAATTATTTTCAATTATTTATAATTATTTTCAATTATTTTCATTTATTTTCATTTATTTTCAATTATTTTCAATTATTTTCAATTATTTTCAATTATTTTCAATTATTTCCAATTATTTTCAATTATTTTCAATTATTTTCAATTATTTTCAATTATTTTCAATTATTTTCAATTATTTTCAATTATATTAAATTATTTTCAATTATTTTCAATTATTTTCAATTATTTTCAATTATTTTCAATTATTTTCAATTATTTATTAATTATTTTCAATTATTTATAATTATTTTCAATTATTTTCAATTATCTTCAATTATTTTCAATTATCTTCAATTATTTTCAATTATTTTCAATTATTTTCAATTATTTTCAATTATTTTCAATTATTTTCAATTATTTATAAATTATTGTCAATTATTTTCAATTATTTCCAATTATTTATAAATTATTGTCAATTATTTTCAATTATTTTCAATTATTTATAATTATTTTCAATTATTTTCAATTATTTTCAATTATTTTCAATTATTTATTAATTATTTTCAATTATTATAATTATTTTCAATTATTTTCAATTATTTTCAATTATTTTCAATTTTTTTCAATTTTTTTCAATTATTTTCAATTATTTTCAATTATTTTCAATTATTTTCAATTATTTTCAATTATTTTCAATTATTTATAAATTATTGTCAATTATTTTCAATTATTTTCAATTATTTATAATTATTTTCAATTATTTTCATTTATTTTCAATTATTTTCAATTATTTTCAATTATTTTCAATTATTTTCAATTATTTTCAATTATTTTCAATTATTTTCAGTTATTTTCAATTATTTTCAATTATTTATCAATTATTGTCAATTATTTTCAATTATTTTCAATTATTTTGAATTATTTTCAATTATTTTCAATTATTTTCAATTATTTTCAATTATTTTCAATTATTTATAAATTATTGTCAATTATTTTCAATTATTTTCAATTATTTATAATTATTTTCTATTATTTTAAATTATTTTCAATTATTTATAATTATTCTCTATTATTTTGAATTATTTTCAATTATTTTCAATTATTTATAATTATTTTCAATTATTTTCAATTATTTTCAATTATTTATAAATTATTGTCAATTATTTTCAATTATTTTCAATTATTTTCAATTATTTTCAATTATTTATCAATTATTGTCAATTATTTTTAATTATTGTCAATTATTTTCAATTATTTTCAATTATTTTCAATTATTTTCAATTATTTATCAATTATTGTCAATTATTTTTAATTATTTTCAATTATTTTCAATTATTTTCAATTATTTTCAATTTTTTTCAATTATTTATTAATTATTTTCAAATATGTATAATTATTTTCAATTATTTTCAATTATTTATAATTATTTTCAATTATTTATAATTATTTTCAATTATTTTCAATTATTTTCAATTATTTTCAATTATTTTCAATTTTTTTCAATTATTTTCAATTATTTTCAATTATTTTCAATTATTTTCAATTATTTTCAATTATTTATAAATTATTGTCAATTATTTTCAATTATTTTCAATTATTTATAATTATTTTCAATTATTTTCAATTATTTTCAATTATTTATAATTATTCTCTATTATTTTGAATTATTTTCAATTATTTTCAATTATTTATAATTATTTTCAATTATTTTCAATTATTTTCAATTATTTATAAATTATTGTCAATTATTTTCAATTATTTTCAATTATTTTCAATTATTTTCAATTATTTATCAATTATTGTCAATTATTTTTAATTATTGTCAATTATTTTCAATTATTTTCAATTATTTTCAATTATTTTCAATTATTTATCAATTATTGTCAATTATTTTTAATTATTTTCAATTATTTTCAATTATTTTCAATTATTTTCAATTTTTTTCAATTATTTATTAATTATTTTCAAATATGTATAATTATTTTCAATTATTTTCAATTATTTATAATTATTTTCAATTATTTATAATTATTTTCAATTATTTTCAATTATTTTCAATTATTTTCAATTATTTTCAATTTTTTTCAATTATTTTCAATTATTTTCAATTATTTTCAATTATTTTCAATTATTTTCAATTATTTTCAATTATTTATAAATTATTGTCAATTATTTTCAATTATTTTCAATTATTTATAATTATTTTCAATTATTTTCAATTATTTTCAATTATTTATAAATTATTGTCAATTATTTTCAATTATTTTCAATTATTTATTATTATTTTCAATTATTTTCATTTATTTTCATTTATTTTCAATTATTTTCAATTATTTTCAATTATTTTCAATTATTTTCAATTATTTTCAATTATTTTCAATTATTTATAAATTATTGTCAATTATTTTCAATTATTTTCAATTATTTATAATTATTTTCAATTATTTTAAATTATTTTCAATTATTTTCAATTATTTTCAATTATTTATAATTATTTTCAATTATTTTCAATTATTTTCAATTATTTTCAATTATTTTCAATTTTTTTCAATTATTTTCAATTATTTTCAATTATTTTCAATTATTTTCAATTATTTTCAATTATTTTCAATTATTTATAAATTATTGTCAATTATTTTCAATTATTTTCAATTATTTATAATTATTTTCAATTATTTTCAATTATTTTCAATTATTTATAAATTATTGTCAATTATTTTCAATTATTTTCAATTATTTATAATTATTTTCAATTATTTTCATTTATTTTCATTTATTTTCAATTATTTTCAATTATTTTCAATTATTTTCAATTATTTTCAATTATTTCCAATTATTTTCAATTATTTTCAATTATTTTCAATTATTTTCAATTATTTTCAATTATTTTCAATTATTTTCAATTATATTAAATTATTTTCAATTATTTTCAATTATTTTCAATTATTTTCAATTATTTTCAATTATTTTCAATTATTTATTAATTATTTTCAATTATTTATAATTATTTTCAATTATTTTCAATTATCTTCAATTATTTTCAATTATCTTCAATTATTTTCAATTATTTTCAATTATTTTCAATTATTTTCAATTATTTTCAATTATTTTCAATTATTTATAAATTATTGTCAATTATTTTCAATTATTTCCAATTATTTATAAATTATTGTCAATTATTTTCAATTATTTTCAATTATTTATAATTATTTTCAATTATTTTCAATTATTTTCAATTATTTTCAATTATTTATTAATTATTTTCAATTATTATAATTATTTTCAATTATTTTCAATTATTTTCAATTATTTTCAATTTTTTTCAATTTTTTTCAATTATTTTCAATTATTTTCAATTATTTTCAATTATTTTCAATTATTTTCAATTATTTTCAATTATTTATAAATTATTGTCAATTATTTTCAATTATTTTCAATTATTTATAATTATTTTCAATTATTTTCATTTATTTTCAATTATTTTCAATTATTTTCAATTATTTTCAATTATTTTCAATTATTTTCAATTATTTTCAATTATTTTCAGTTATTTTCAATTATTTTCAATTATTTATCAATTATTGTCAATTATTTTCAATTATTTTCAATTATTTTGAATTATTTTCAATTATTTTCAATTATTTTCAATTATTTTCAATTATTTTCAATTATTTATAAATTATTGTCAATTATTTTCAATTATTTTCAATTATTTATAATTATTTTCTATTATTTTAAATTATTTTCAATTATTTATAATTATTCTCTATTATTTTGAATTATTTTCAATTATTTTCAATTATTTATAATTATTTTCAATTATTTTCAATTATTTTCAATTATTTATAAATTATTGTCAATTATTTTCAATTATTTTCAATTATTTTCAATTATTTTCAATTATTTATCAATTATTGTCAATTATTTTTAATTATTGTCAATTATTTTCAATTATTTTCAATTATTTTCAATTATTTTCAATTATTTATCAATTATTGTCAATTATTTTTAATTATTTTCAATTATTTTCAATTATTTTCAATTATTTTCAATTTTTTTCAATTATTTATTAATTATTTTCAAATATGTATAATTATTTTCAATTATTTTCAATTATTTATAATTATTTTCAATTATTTATAATTATTTTCAATTATTTTCAATTATTTTCAATTATTTTCAATTATTTTCAATTTTTTTCAATTATTTTCAATTATTTTCAATTATTTTCAATTATTTTCAATTATTTTCAATTATTTATAAATTATTGTCAATTATTTTCAATTATTTTCAATTATTTATAATTATTTTCAATTATTTTCAATTATTTTCAATTATTTATAAATTATTGTCAATTATTTTCAATTATTTTCAATTATTTTCAATTATTTTCAATTATTTTCAATTATTTTCAATTATTTATAAATTATTGTCAATTATTTTCAATTATTTTCAATTATTTATAATTATTTTCAATTATTTTCATTTATTTTCAATTATTTTCAATTATTTTCAATTATTTTCAATTATTTTCAATTATTTTCAATTATTTTCAATTATTTTCAGTTATTTATCAATTATTGTCAATTATATTAAATTATTTTCAATTATTTTCAATTATTTTCAATTATTTTCAATTATTTTCAATTATTTTCAATTATTTTCAATTATTTTCAGTTATTTATCAATTATTGTCAATTATTTTCAATTATTTTCAATTATTTTCAATTATTTTCAATTATTTTCAATTATTTTCAATTATTTTCAATTATTTATAAATTATTGTCAGTTATTTTCAATTATTTTCAATTATTTATAATTATTTTCTATTATTTTAAATTATTTTCAATTATTTTCAATTATTTTCAATTATTTATAATTATTCTCTATTATTTTGAATTATTTTCAATTATTTTCAATTATTTATAATTATTTTCAATTATTTTCAATTATTTTCAATTATTTATAAATTATTGTCAATTATTTTCAATTATTTTCAATTATTTTCAATTATATATCAATTATTGTCAATTATTTTTAATTATTGTCAATTATTTTCAATTATTTTCAATTATTTTCAATTATTTTCAATTATTTATCAATTATTGTCAATTATTTTTAATTATTTTCAATTATTTTCAATTATTTTCAATTATTTTCAATTTTTTTCAATTATTTATTAATTATTTTCAAATATGTATAATTATTTTCAATTATTTTCAATTATTTATAATTATTTTCAATTATTTATAATTATTTTCAATTATTTTCAATTATTTTCAATTATTTTCAATTATTTTCCATTTTTTTCAATTATTTTCAATTATTTTCAATTATTTTCAATTATTTTCAATTATTTTCAATTATTTTCAATTATTTATAAATTATTGTCAATTATTTTCAATTATTTTCAATTATTTATAATTATTTTCAATTATTTTCAATTATTTTCAATTATTTATAAATTATTGTCAATTATTTTCAATTATTTTCAATTATTTATAATTATTTTCAATTATTTTCATTTATTTTCATTTATTTTCAATTATTTTCAATTATTTTCAATTATTTTCAATTATTTTCAATTATTTCCAATTATTTTCAATTATTTTCAATTATTTTCAATTATTTTCAATTATTTTCAGTTATTTTCAATTATTTTCAATTATTTATCAATTATTGTCAATTATTTTCAATTATTTTCAATTATTTTGAATTATTTTCAATTATTTTCAATTATTTTCAATTATTTTCAATTATTTTCAATTATTTATAAATTATTGTCAATTATTTTCAATTATTTTCAATTATTTATAATTATTTTCTATTATTTTAAATTATTTTCAATTATTTATAATTATTCTCTATTATTTTGAATTATTTTCAATTATTTTCAATTATTTATAATTATTTTCAATTATTTTCAATTATTTTCAATTATTTATAAATTATTGTCAATTATTTTCAATTATTTTCAATTATTTTCAATTATTTTCAATTATTTATCAATTATTGTCAATTATTTTTAATTATTGTCAATTATTTTCAATTATTTTCAATTATTTATAATTATTTTCAATTATTTTCAATTATTTTCAATTATTTATAAATTATTGTCAATTATTTTCAATTATTTTCAATTATTTATTATTATTTTCAATTATTTTCATTTATTTTCATTTATTTTCAATTATTTTCAATTATTTTCAATTATTTTCAATTATTTTCAATTATTTTCAATTATTTTCAATTATTTATAAATTATTGTCAATTATTTTCAATTATTTTCAATTATTTATAATTATTTTCAATTATTTTAAATTATTTTCAATTATTTTCAATTATTTTCAATTATTTATAATTATTTTCAATTATTTTCAATTATTTTCAATTATTTTCAATTATTTTCAATTTTTTTCAATTATTTTCAATTATTTTCAATTATTTTCAATTATTTTCAATTATTTTCAATTATTTTCAATTATTTATAAATTATTGTCAATTATTTTCAATTATTTTCAATTATTTATAATTATTTTCAATTATTTTCAATTATTTTCAATTATTTATAAATTATTGTCAATTATTTTCAATTATTTTCAATTATTTATAATTATTTTCAATTATTTTCATTTATTTTCATTTATTTTCAATTATTTTCAATTATTTTCAATTATTTTCAATTATTTTCAATTATTTCCAATTATTTTCAATTATTTTCAATTATTTTCAATTATTTTCAATTATTTTCAATTATTTTCAATTATTTTCAATTATATTAAATTATTTTCAATTATTTTCAATTATTTTCAATTATTTTCAATTATTTTCAATTATTTTCAATTATTTATTAATTATTTTCAATTATTTATAATTATTTTCAATTATTTTCAATTATCTTCAATTATTTTCAATTATCTTCAATTATTTTCAATTATTTTCAATTATTTTCAATTATTTTCAATTATTTTCAATTATTTTCAATTATTTATAAATTATTGTCAATTATTTTCAATTATTTCCAATTATTTATAAATTATTGTCAATTATTTTCAATTATTTTCAATTATTTATAATTATTTTCAATTATTTTCAATTATTTTCAATTATTTTCAATTATTTATTAATTATTTTCAATTATTATAATTATTTTCAATTATTTTCAATTATTTTCAATTATTTTCAATTTTTTTCAATTTTTTTCAATTATTTTCAATTATTTTCAATTATTTTCAATTATTTTCAATTATTTTCAATTATTTTCAATTATTTATAAATTATTGTCAATTATTTTCAATTATTTTCAATTATTTATAATTATTTTCAATTATTTTCATTTATTTTCAATTATTTTCAATTATTTTCAATTATTTTCAATTATTTTCAATTATTTTCAATTATTTTCAATTATTTTCAGTTATTTTCAATTATTTTCAATTATTTATCAATTATTGTCAATTATTTTCAATTATTTTCAATTATTTTGAATTATTTTCAATTATTTTCAATTATTTTCAATTATTTTCAATTATTTTCAATTATTTATAAATTATTGTCAATTATTTTCAATTATTTTCAATTATTTATAATTATTTTCTATTATTTTAAATTATTTTCAATTATTTATAATTATTCTCTATTATTTTGAATTATTTTCAATTATTTTCAATTATTTATAATTATTTTCAATTATTTTCAATTATTTTCAATTATTTATAAATTATTGTCAATTATTTTCAATTATTTTCAATTATTTTCAATTATTTTCAATTATTTATCAATTATTGTCAATTATTTTTAATTATTGTCAATTATTTTCAATTATTTTCAATTATTTTCAATTATTTTCAATTATTTATCAATTATTGTCAATTATTTTTAATTATTTTCAATTATTTTCAATTATTTTCAATTATTTTCAATTTTTTTCAATTATTTATTAATTATTTTCAAATATGTATAATTATTTTCAATTATTTTCAATTATTTATAATTATTTTCAATTATTTATAATTATTTTCAATTATTTTCAATTATTTTCAATTATTTTCAATTATTTTCAATTTTTTTCAATTATTTTCAATTATTTTCAATTATTTTCAATTATTTTCAATTATTTTCAATTATTTATAAATTATTGTCAATTATTTTCAATTATTTTCAATTATTTATAATTATTTTCAATTATTTTCAATTATTTTCAATTATTTATAATTATTCTCTATTATTTTGAATTATTTTCAATTATTTTCAATTATTTATAATTATTTTCAATTATTTTCAATTATTTTCAATTATTTATAAATTATTGTCAATTATTTTCAATTATTTTCAATTATTTTCAATTATTTTCAATTATTTATCAATTATTGTCAATTATTTTTAATTATTGTCAATTATTTTCAATTATTTTCAATTATTTTCAATTATTTTCAATTATTTATCAATTATTGTCAATTATTTTTAATTATTTTCAATTATTTTCAATTATTTTCAATTATTTTCAATTTTTTTCAATTATTTATTAATTATTTTCAAATATGTATAATTATTTTCAATTATTTTCAATTATTTATAATTATTTTCAATTATTTATAATTATTTTCAATTATTTTCAATTATTTTCAATTATTTTCAATTATTTTCAATTTTTTTCAATTATTTTCAATTATTTTCAATTATTTTCAATTATTTTCAATTATTTTCAATTATTTTCAATTATTTATAAATTATTGTCAATTATTTTCAATTATTTTCAATTATTTATAATTATTTTCAATTATTTTCAATTATTTTCAATTATTTATAAATTATTGTCAATTATTTTCAATTATTTTCAATTATTTATTATTATTTTCAATTATTTTCATTTATTTTCATTTATTTTCAATTATTTTCAATTATTTTCAATTATTTTCAATTATTTTCAATTATTTTCAATTATTTTCAATTATTTATAAATTATTGTCAATTATTTTCAATTATTTTCAATTATTTATAATTATTTTCAATTATTTTAAATTATTTTCAATTATTTTCAATTATTTTCAATTATTTATAATTATTTTCAATTATTTTCAATTATTTTCAATTATTTTCAATTATTTTCAATTTTTTTCAATTATTTTCAATTATTTTCAATTATTTTCAATTATTTTCAATTATTTTCAATTATTTTCAATTATTTATAAATTATTGTCAATTATTTTCAATTATTTTCAATTATTTATAATTATTTTCAATTATTTTCAATTATTTTCAATTATTTATAAATTATTGTCAATTATTTTCAATTATTTTCAATTATTTATAATTATTTTCAATTATTTTCATTTATTTTCATTTATTTTCAATTATTTTCAATTATTTTCAATTATTTTCAATTATTTTCAATTATTTCCAATTATTTTCAATTATTTTCAATTATTTTCAATTATTTTCAATTATTTTCAATTATTTTCAATTATTTTCAATTATATTAAATTATTTTCAATTATTTTCAATTATTTTCAATTATTTTCAATTATTTTCAATTATTTTCAATTATTTATTAATTATTTTCAATTATTTATAATTATTTTCAATTATTTTCAATTATCTTCAATTATTTTCAATTATCTTCAATTATTTTCAATTATTTTCAATTATTTTCAATTATTTTCAATTATTTTCAATTATTTTCAATTATTTATAAATTATTGTCAATTATTTTCAATTATTTCCAATTATTTATAAATTATTGTCAATTATTTTCAATTATTTTCAATTATTTATAATTATTTTCAATTATTTTCAATTATTTTCAATTATTTTCAATTATTTATTAATTATTTTCAATTATTATAATTATTTTCAATTATTTTCAATTATTTTCAATTATTTTCAATTTTTTTCAATTTTTTTCAATTATTTTCAATTATTTTCAATTATTTTCAATTATTTTCAATTATTTTCAATTATTTTCAATTATTTATAAATTATTGTCAATTATTTTCAATTATTTTCAATTATTTATAATTATTTTCAATTATTTTCATTTATTTTCAATTATTTTCAATTATTTTCAATTATTTTCAATTATTTTCAATTATTTTCAATTATTTTCAATTATTTTCAGTTATTTTCAATTATTTTCAATTATTTATCAATTATTGTCAATTATTTTCAATTATTTTCAATTATTTTGAATTATTTTCAATTATTTTCAATTATTTTCAATTATTTTCAATTATTTTCAATTATTTATAAATTATTGTCAATTATTTTCAATTATTTTCAATTATTTATAATTATTTTCTATTATTTTAAATTATTTTCAATTATTTATAATTATTCTCTATTATTTTGAATTATTTTCAATTATTTTCAATTATTTATAATTATTTTCAATTATTTTCAATTATTTTCAATTATTTATAAATTATTGTCAATTATTTTCAATTATTTTCAATTATTTTCAATTATTTTCAATTATTTATCAATTATTGTCAATTATTTTTAATTATTGTCAATTATTTTCAATTATTTTCAATTATTTTCAATTATTTTCAATTATTTATCAATTATTGTCAATTATTTTTAATTATTTTCAATTATTTTCAATTATTTTCAATTATTTTCAATTTTTTTCAATTATTTATTAATTATTTTCAAATATGTATAATTATTTTCAATTATTTTCAATTATTTATAATTATTTTCAATTATTTATAATTATTTTCAATTATTTTCAATTATTTTCAATTATTTTCAATTATTTTCAATTTTTTTCAATTATTTTCAATTATTTTCAATTATTTTCAATTATTTTCAATTATTTTCAATTATTTATAAATTATTGTCAATTATTTTCAATTATTTTCAATTATTTATAATTATTTTCAATTATTTTCAATTATTTTCAATTATTTATAAATTATTGTCAATTATTTTCAATTATTTTCAATTATTTTCAATTATTTTCAATTATTTTCAATTATTTTCAATTATTTATAAATTATTGTCAATTATTTTCAATTATTTTCAATTATTTATAATTATTTTCAATTATTTTCATTTATTTTCAATTATTTTCAATTATTTTCAATTATTTTCAATTATTTTCAATTATTTTCAATTATTTTCAATTATTTTCAGTTATTTATCAATTATTGTCAATTATATTAAATTATTTTCAATTATTTTCAATTATTTTCAATTATTTTCAATTATTTTCAATTATTTTCAATTATTTTCAATTATTTTCAGTTATTTATCAATTATTGTCAATTATTTTCAATTATTTTCAATTATTTTCAATTATTTTCAATTATTTTCAATTATTTTCAATTATTTTCAATTATTTATAAATTATTGTCAGTTATTTTCAATTATTTTCAATTATTTATAATTATTTTCTATTATTTTAAATTATTTTCAATTATTTTCAATTATTTTCAATTATTTATAATTATTCTCTATTATTTTGAATTATTTTCAATTATTTTCAATTATTTATAATTATTTTCAATTATTTTCAATTATTTTCAATTATTTATAAATTATTGTCAATTATTTTCAATTATTTTCAATTATTTTCAATTATATATCAATTATTGTCAATTATTTTTAATTATTGTCAATTATTTTCAATTATTTTCAATTATTTTCAATTATTTTCAATTATTTATCAATTATTGTCAATTATTTTTAATTATTTTCAATTATTTTCAATTATTTTCAATTATTTTCAATTTTTTTCAATTATTTATTAATTATTTTCAAATATGTATAATTATTTTCAATTATTTTCAATTATTTATAATTATTTTCAATTATTTATAATTATTTTCAATTATTTTCAATTATTTTCAATTATTTTCAATTATTTTCCATTTTTTTCAATTATTTTCAATTATTTTCAATTATTTTCAATTATTTTCAATTATTTTCAATTATTTTCAATTATTTATAAATTATTGTCAATTATTTTCAATTATTTTCAATTATTTATAATTATTTTCAATTATTTTCAATTATTTTCAATTATTTATAAATTATTGTCAATTATTTTCAATTATTTTCAATTATTTATAATTATTTTCAATTATTTTCATTTATTTTCATTTATTTTCAATTATTTTCAATTATTTTCAATTATTTTCAATTATTTTCAATTATTTCCAATTATTTTCAATTATTTTCAATTATTTTCAATTATTTTCAATTATTTTCAATTATTTTCAATTATTTTCAATTATATTAAATTATTTTCAATTATTTTCAATTATTTTCAATTATTTTCAATTATTTTCAATTATTTTCAATTATTTATTAATTATTTTCAATTATTTATAATTATTTTCAATTATTTTCAATTATCTTCAATTATTTTCAATTATCTTCAATTATTTTCAATTATTTTCAATTATTTTCAATTATTTTCAATTATTTTCAATTATTTTCAATTATTTATAAATTATTGTCAATTATTTTCAATTATTTCCAATTATTTATAAATTATTGTCAATTATTTTCAATTATTTTCAATTATTTATAATTATTTTCAATTATTTTCAATTATTTTCGATTATTTTCAATTATTTTCAATTATTTATTAATTATTTTCAATTATTATAATTATTTTCAATTATTTTCAATTATTTTCAATTATTTTCAATTTTTTTCAATTTTTTTCAATTATTTTCAATTATTTTCAATTATTTTCAATTATTTTCAATTATTTTCAATTATTTTCAATTATTTATAAATTATTGTCAATTATTTTCAATTATTTTCAATTATTTATAATTATTTTCAATTATTTTCATTTATTTTCAATTATTTTCAATTATTTTCAATTATTTTCAATTATTTTCAATTATTTTCAATTATTTTCAATTATTTTCAGTTATTTTCAATTATTTTCAATTATTTATCAATTATTGTCAATTATTTTCAATTATTTTCAATTATTTTGAATTATTTTCAATTATTTTCAATTATTTTCAATTATTTTCAATTATTTTCAATTATTTATAAATTATTGTCAATTATTTTCAATTATTTTCAATTATTTATAATTATTTTCTATTATTTTAAATTATTTTCAATTATTTATAATTATTCTCTATTATTTTGAATTATTTTCAATTATTTTCAATTATTTATAATTATTTTCAATTATTTTCAATTATTTTCAATTATTTATAAATTATTGTCAATTATTTTCAATTATTTTCAATTATTTTCAATTATTTTCAATTATTTATCAATTATTGTCAATTATTTTTAATTATTGTCAATTATTTTCAATTATTTTCAATTATTTTCAATTATTTTCAATTATTTATCAATTATTGTCAATTATTTTTAATTATTTTCAATTATTTTCAATTATTTTCAATTATTTTCAATTTTTTTCAATTATTTATTAATTATTTTCAAATATGTATAATTATTTTCAATTATTTTCAATTATTTATAATTATTTTCAATTATTTATAATTATTTTCAATTATTTTCAATTATTTTCAATTATTTTCAATTATTTTCAATTTTTTTCAATTATTTTCAATTATTTTCAATTATTTTCAATTATTTTCAATTATTTTCAATTATTTATAAATTATTGTCAATTATTTTCAATTATTTTCAATTATTTATAATTATTTTCAATTATTTTCAATTATTTTCAATTATTTATAAATTATTGTCAATTATTTTCAATTATTTTCAATTATTTTCAATTATTTTCAATTATTTTCAATTATTTTCAATTATTTTCAATTATTTATAAATTATTGTCAATTATTTTCAATTATTTTCAATTATTTATAATTATTTTCAATTATTTTCATTTATTTTCAATTATTTTCAATTATTTTCAATTATTTTCAATTATTTTCAATTATTTTCAATTATTTTCAATTATTTTCAGTTATTTATCAATTATTGTCAATTATTTTCAATTATTTTCAATTATTTTCAATTATTTTCAATTATTTTCAATTATTTTCAATTATTTTCAATTATTTATAAATTATTGTAAATTATTTTCAATTATTTTCAATTATTTATAATTATTTTCTATTATTTTAAATTATTTTCAATTATTTTCAATTATTTTCAATTATTTATAATTATTCTCTATTATTTTGAATTATTTTCAATTATTTTCAATTATTTATAATTATTTTCAATTATTTTCAATTATTTTCAATTATTTATAAATTATTGTCAATTATTTTCAATTATTTTCAATTATTTTCAATTATTTTCAATTATTTATCAATTATTGTCAATTATTTTTAATTATTGTCAATTATTTTCAATTATTTTCAATTATTTTCAATTATTTTCAATTATTTATCAATTATTGTCAATTATTTTTAATTATTTTCAATTATTTTCAATTATTTTCAATTATTTTCAATTTTTTTCAATTATTTATTAATTATTTTCAAATATGTATAATTATTTTCAATTATTTTCAATTATTTATAATTATTTTCAATTATTTATAATTATTTTCAATTATTTTCAATTATTTTCAATTGTTTTCAATTATTTTCAATTTTTTTCAATTATTTTCAATTATTTTCAATTATTTTCAATTATTTTCAATTATTTTCAATTATTTTCAATTATTTATAAATTATTGTCAATTATTTTCAATTATTTTCAATTATTTATAATTATTTTCAATTATTTTCAATTATTTTCAATTATTTATAAATTATTGTCAATTATTTTCAATTATTTTCAATTATTTATTATTATTTTCAATTATTTTCATTTATTTTCATTTATTTTCAATTATTTTCAATTATTTTCAATTATTTTCAATTATTTTCAATTATTTTCAATTATTTTCAATTATTTATAAATTATTGTCAATTATTTTCAATTATTTTCAATTATTTATAATTATTTTCAATTATTTTAAATTATTTTCAATTATTTTCAATTATTTTCAATTATTTTCAATTATTTTCAGTTATTTTCAATTATTTTCAATTATTTATCAATTATTGTCAATTATTTTCAATTATTTTCAATTATTTTCAATTATTTTCAATTATTTTCAATTATTTTCAATTATTTATAAATTATTGTCAATTATTTTCAATTATTTTCAATTATTTATAATTATTTTCTATTATTTTAAATTATTTTCAATTATTTTCAATTATTTATAATTATTTTCAATTATTTTCAATTATTTTCAATTATTTTCAATTATTTATAAATTATTGTCAATTATTTTCAATTATTTTCAATTATTTTCAATTATCTTCAATTATTTTCAATTATTTTCAATTATTTTCAATTATTTTCAATTATTTTCAATTATTTTCAATTATTGTCAATTATTTTCAATTATTTATAAATTATTGTCAACTATTTTCAATTATTTTCAATTATTTATAATTATTTTCAATTATTTTAAATTATTTTCAATTATTTTCAATTATTTTAAATTATTTTCAATTATTTTCAATTATTTATTAATTATTTTCAATTATTTATAATTATTTTCAATTATTTTCAATTATTTTCAATTATTTTCAATTATTTTCAATTATTTTCAATTATTTTCAATTATTTTCAATTATTTTCAATTATTTATTAATTATTTTCAATTATTTAAAATTATTTTCAATTAATTTCAATTATCATCAATTATTTTCAATTATTTTCAATTATTTTCAATTATTTTCAATTATTTTCAATTATTTTCAATTATTTTCAATTATTTTCAATTATTTTCAATTATTTATTAATTATTTTCAATTATTTATAATTATTTTCAATTATTTTCAATTATTTTCAATTATTTTCAATTATTTTCAATTATTTATCAATTATATTCAATTATTTATAATTATTTTAATTATTTTCAACTATTTATCAATTATTTTCAATTATTTATAATTATTTTAAACTATTTTCAATTATTTTCCAATATTTACAATTATTTTAAATTATTTTCAATTACTTTCATTTATTTTCAATTTTTTTCAATTATTTTCAATTATTTACAATTATTTTCAATTATTTTCAATTATTTTTAATTATTTTCAATTATTTATAAATTATTGTCAATTATTTTCAATTATTTTCAATTATTTATAATTATTTTCAATTATTTTCAATTATTTTCAATTATTTTCAATTATTTTCAATTATTTTCAATTATTTATAAATTATTGTCAATTATTTTAAATTATTTTCAATTATTTATAATTATTTTCAATTATTTTCAATTATTTTCGATTATTTTCAATTATTTTCAATTATTTTCAATTATTTTCAATTATTTTCAATTATTTTCAATTATTTTCAATTATTTTCAATTATTTATCAATTATTGTCAATTATTGTCAATTATTTTCAATTATTTTCAATTATTTTCAATTATTGTCAATTATTTTCAATTATTTTCAATTATTTTCAATTATTTTCAATTATTTTCAATTATTTTCAATTATTTTCAATTATTTTCAATTATTTTCAATTATTTTCAATTATTTTCAATTATTTTCAATTATTTTCAATTATATTAAATTATTTTCAATTATTTTCAATTATTTTCAATTATTTTCAATTATTTTCAATTATTTTCAATTATTTTCAATTATTTATTAATTATTTTCAATTATTTATAATTATTTTCAATTATTTTCAATTATCTTCAATTATTTTCAATTATTTTCAATTATTTTCAATTATTTTCAATTATTTTCAATTATTTTCAATTATTTTCAATTATTTTCAATTATTTATAAATTATTGTCAATTATTTTCAATTATTTTCAATTATTTATAAATTATTGTCAATTATTTTCAATTATTTTCAATTATTTATAAATTATTGTCAATTATTTTCAATTATTTTCAATTATTTTCAATTATTTTCAATTATTTTCAGTTATTTTCAATTATTTTCAATTATTTATCAATTATTGTCAATTATTTTCAATTATTTTCAATTATTTTCAATTATTTTCAATTATTTTCAATTATTTTCAATTATTTTCAATTATTTATAAATTATTGTCAATTATTTTCAATTATTTTCAATTATTTATAATCATTTTCTATTATTTTAAATTATTTTCAATTATTTTCAATTATTTATAATTATTTTCAATTATTTTCAATTATTTTCAATTATTTTCAATTATTTATAAATTATTGTCAATTATTTTCAATTATTTTCAATTATTTTCAATTATCTTCAATTATTTTCAATTATTTTCAATTATTTTCAATTATTTTCAATTATTTTCAATTATTTTCAATTATTTATAAATTATTGTCAATTATTTTCAATTATTTATAAATTATTGTCAACTATTTTCAATTATTTTCAATTATTTATAATTATTTTCAATTATTTTAAATTATTTTAAATTATTTTCAATTATTTTAAATTATTTTCAATTATTTTCAATTATTTTCAATTATTTTCAATTATTTATTCATTATTTTCAATTATTTATAATTATTTTCAATTATTTTCAATTATTTTCAATTATTTTCAATTATTTTCAATTATTTTCAATTATTTTCAATTATTTTCAATTATTTTCAATTATTTTCAATTATTTTCAATTATTTTCAATTATTTATTAATTATTTTCAATTATTTAAAATTATTTTCAATTAATTTCAATTATCATCAATTATTTTCAATTATTTTCAATTATTTTCAATTATTTTCAATTATTTTCAATTATTTTCAATTATTTATAAATTATTGTCAATTATTTTCAATTATTTTCAATTATTTATAAATTATTGTCAATTATTTTCAATTATTTTCAATTATTTATAATTATTTTCAATTATTTTAAATTATTTTCAATTATTTTCAATTATTTTCAATTATTTTCAATTATTTTCAATTATTTATTAATTATTTTCAATTATTATAATTATTTTCAATTATTTTCAATTTTTTTCAATTATTTTCAATTATTTTCAATTATTTTCAATTATTTTCAATTATTTTCAATTATTTATAAATTATTGTCAATTATTTTCAATTATTTTCAATTATTTATAATTATTTTCAAATATTTTCAATTATTTTCAATTATTTTCAATTATTTTCAATTATTTATCAATTATATTCAATTATTTATAATTATTTTAATTATTTTCAACTATTTATCAATTATTTTCAATTATTTATAATTATTTTAAACTATTTTCAATTATTTTCCAATATTTACAATTATTTTAAATTATTTTCAATTACTTTCATTTATTTTCAATTTTTTTCAATTATTTTCAATTATTTACAATTATTTTCAATTATTTTCAATTATTTTTAATTATTTTCAATTATTTATAAATTATTGTCAATTATTTTCAATTATTTTCAATTATTTATAATTATTTTCAATTATTTTCAATTATTTTCAATTATTTTCAATTATTTTCAATTATTTTCAATTATTTTCAATTATTTATAAATTATTGTCAATTATTTTAAATTATTTTCAATTATTTATAATTATTTTCAATTATTTTCAATTATTTTCGATTATTTTCAATTATTTTCAATTATTTTCAATTATTTTCAATTATTTTCAATTATTTTCAATTATTTTCAATTATTTATAAATTATTGTCAATTATTTTCAATTATTTTCAATTATTTTCAATTATCTTCAATTATTTTCAATTATTTTCAATTATTTTCAATTATTTTCAATTATTTTCAATTATTTATAAATTATTGTCAATTATTTTCAATTATTTATAAATTATTGTCAACTATTTTCAATTATTTTCAATTATTTATAATTATTTTCAATTATTTTAAATTATTTTAAATTATTTTCAATTATTTTCAATTATTTTCAATTATTTTCAATTATTTATTCATTATTTTCAATTATTTATAATTATTTTCAATTATTTTCAATTATTTTCAATTATTTTCAATTATTTTCAATTATTTTCAATTATTTTCAATTATTTTCAATTATTTTCAATTATTTTCAATTATTTATTAATTATTTTCAATTATTTAAAATTATTTTCAATTAATTTCAATTATCATCAATTATTTTCAATTATTTTCAATTATTTTCAATTATTTTCAATTATTTTCAATTATTTATAAATTACTGTCAATTATTTTCAATTATTTTCAATTATTTTCAATTATTTATAAATTATTGTCAATTATTTTCAATTATTTATAATTATTTTCAATTATTTTAAATTATTTTCAATTATTTTCAATTATTTTCAATTATTTTCAATTATTTATTAATTATTTTCAATTATTATAATTATTTTCAATTATTTTCAATTATTTTCAATTTTTTTCAATTTTTTTCAATTATTTTCAATTATTTTCAATTATTTTCAATTATTTTCAATTATTTTCAATTATTTATAAATTATTGTCAATTATTTTCAATTATTTTCAATTATTTATAATTATTTTCAAATATTTTCATTTATTTTCAATTATTTTCAATTATTTTCAATTATTTTCAATTCTTTTCAATTATTTTCAATTATTTTCAATTATTTATAAATTATTGTCAATTATTTTCAATTATTTTCAATTATTTATAATTATTTTCAATTATTTTAAATTATTTTCAATTATTTTCAATTATTTTCAATTATTTTCAGTTATTTTCAATTATTTTCAATTATTTATCAATTATTGTCAATTGTTTTCAATTATTTTCAATCATTTTCAATTATTTTCAATTATTTTCAATTATTTTCAATTATTTTCAATTATTTTCAATTATTTCCAATTATTTTCAATTATTTTCAATTATTTTCAATTATTTTCAATTATTTTCAATTATTTTCAATTATTTTCAATTATATTAAATTATTTTCAATTATTTTCAATTATTTTCAATTATTTTCAATTATTTTCAATTATTTTCAATTATTTATTAATTATTTTCAATTATTTATAATTATTTTCAATTATTTTCAATTATCTTCAATTATTTTCAATTATCTTCAATTATTTTCAATTATTTTCAATTATTTTCAATTATTTTCAATTATTTTCAATTATTTTCAATTATTTTCAATTATTTCCAATTATTTATAAATTATTGTCAATTATTTTCTATTATTTTCAATTATTTATAATTATTTTCAATTATTTTCAATTATTTTCAATTATTTTCAATTATTTTCAATTATTTATTAATTATTTTCAATTATTATAATTATTTTCAATTATTTTCAATTATTTTCAATTATTTTCAATTTTTTTCAATTTTTTTCAATTATTTTCAATTATTTTCAATTATTTTCAATTATTTTCAATTATTTTCAATTATTTTCAATTATTTATAAATTATTGTCAATTATTTTCAATTATTTTCAATTATTTATAATTATTTTCAATTATTTTCATTTATTTTCAATTATTTTCAATTATTTTCAATTATTTTCAATTATTTTCAATTATTTTCAATTATTTTCAATTATTTTCAGTTATTTTCAATTATTTTCAATTATTTATCAATTATTGTCAATTATTTTCAATTATTTTCAATTATTTTCAATTATTTTCAATTATTTTCAATTATTTTCAATTATTTTCAATTATTTTCAATTATTTATAAATTATTGTCAATTATTTTCAATTATTTTCAATTATTTATAATTATTTTCTATTATTTTAAATTATTTTCAATTATTTTCAATTATTTTCAATTATTTATAATTATTCTCTATTATTTTGAATTATTTTCAATTATTTTCAATTATTTATAATTATTTTCAATTATTTTCAATTATTTTCAATTATTTATAAATTATTGTCAATTATTTTCAATTATTTTCAATTATTTTCAATTATTTTCAATTATTTATCAATTATTGTCAATTATTTTTAATTATTGTCAATTATTTTCAATTATTTTCAATTATTTTCAATTATTTTCAATTATTTATCAATTATTTTTAATTATTTTCAATTATTTTCAATTATTTTCAATTATTTTCAATTTTTTTCAATTATTTATTAATTATTTTCAAATATGTATAATTATTTTCAATTATTTTCAATTATTTATAATTATTTTCAATTATTTATAATTATTTTCAATTATTTTCAATTATTTTCAATTATTTTCAATTATTTTCAATTTTTTTCAATTATTTTCAATTATTTTCAATTATTTTCAATTATTTTCAATTATTTATAAATTATTGTCAATTATTTTCAATTATTTTCAATTATTTTCAATTATTTATAATTATTTTCAATTATTTTCAATTATTTTCAATTATTTATAAATTATTGTCAATTATTTTCAATTATTTTCAATTATTTATAATTATTTTCAATTATTTTCATTTATTTTCATTTATTTTCAATTATTTTCAATTATTTTCAATTATTTTCAATTATTTTCAATTATTTTCAATTATTTTCAATTATTTATAAATTATTGTCAATTATTTTCAATTATTTTCAATTATTTATAATTATTTTCAATTATTTTAAATTATTTTCAATTATTTTCAATTATTTTCAATTATTTTCAATTATTTTCAGTTATTTTCAATTATTTTCAATTATTTATCAATTATTGTCAATTATTTTCAATTATTTTCAATTATTTTCAATTATTTTCAATTATTTTCAATTATTTATAAATTATTGTCAATTATTTTCAATTATTTTCAATTATTTATAATTATTTTCTATTATTTTAAATTATTTTCAATTATTTTCAATTATTTATAATTATTTTCAATTATTTTCAATTATTTTCAATTATTTTCAATTATTTATAAATTATTGTCAATTATTTTCAATTATTTTCAATTATTTTCAATTATCTTCAATTATTTTCAATTATTTTCAATTATTTTCAATTATTTTCAATTATTTTCAATTATTTTTAATTATTGTCAATTATTTTCAATTATTTATAAATTATTGTCAACTATTTTCAATTATTTTCAATTATTTATAATTATTTTAAATTATTTTAAATTATTTTCAATTATTTTCAATTATTTTCAATTATTTTCAATTATTTTCAATTATTTATTAATTATTTTCAATTATTTATAATTATTTTCAATTATTTTCAATTATTTTCAATTATTTTCAATTATTTTCAATTATTTTCAATTATTTTCAATTATTTTCAATTATTTTCAATTATTTTCAATTATTTATTAATTATTTTCAATTATTTAAAATTATTTTCAATTAATTTCAATTATCATCAATTATTTTCAATTATTTTCAATTATTTTCAATTATTTTCAATTATTTTCAATTATTTTCAATTATTTTCAATTATTTTCAATTATTTATTAATTATTTTCAATTATTTATAATTATTTTCAATTATTTTCAATTATTTTCAATTATTTTCAATTATTTTCAATTATTTTCAATTATTTATCAATTATATTCAATTATTTATAATTATTTTAATTATTTTCAACTATTTATCAATTATTTTCAATTATTTATAATTATTTTAAACTATTTTCAATTATTTTCCAATATTTACAATTATTTTAAATTATTTTCAATTACTTTCATTTATTTTCAATTTTTTTCAATTATTTTCAATTATTTACAATTATTTTCAATTATTTTCAATTATTTTTAATTATTTTCAATTATTTATAAATTATTGTCAATTATTTTCAATTATTTTCAATTATTTATAATTATTTTCAATTATTTTCAATTATTTTCAATTATTTTCAATTATTTTCAATTATTTTCAATTATTTTCAATTATTTATAAATTATTGTCAATTATTTTAAATTATTTTCAATTATTTATAATTATTTTCAAGTATTTTCAATTATTTTCGATTATTTTCAATTATTTTCAATTATTTTCAATTATTTTCAATTATTTTCAATTATTTTCAATTATTTTCAATTATTTATCAATTATTGTCAATTATTGTCAATTATTTTCAATTATTTTCAATTATTTTCAATTATTGTCAATTATTTTCAATTATTTTCAATTATTTTCAATTATTTTCAATTATTTTCAATTATTTTCAATTATTTTCAATTATTTTCAATTATTTTCAATTATTTTCAATTATTTTCAATTATTTTCAATTATATTAAATTATTTTCAATTATTTTCAATTATTTTCAATTATTTTCAATTATTTTCAATTATTTTCAATTATTTTCAATTATTTTCAATTATTTATAATTATTTTCAATTATTTTCAATTATCTTCAATTATTTTCAATTATTTTCAATTATTTTCAATTATTTTCAATTATTTTCAATTATTTTCAATTATTTTCAATTATTTATAAATTATTGTCAATTATTTTCAATTATTTTCAATTATTTATAAATTATTGTCAATTATTTTCAATTATTTTCAATTATTTATAAATTATTGTCAATTATTTTCAATTATTTTCAATTATTTTCAATTATTTTCAATTATTTTCAGTTATTTTCAATTATTTTCAATTATTTATCAATTATTGTCAATTATTTTCAATTATTTTCAATTATTTTCAATTATTTTCAATTATTTTCAATTATTTTCAATTATTTATAAATTATTGTCAATTATTTTCAATTATTTTCAATTATTTATAATTATTTTCTATTATTTTAAATTATTTTCAATTATTTTCAATTATTTATAATTATTTTCAATTATTTTCAATTATTTTCAATTATTTTCAATTATTTATAAATTATTGTCAATTATTTTCAATTATTTTCAATTATTTTCAATTATCTTCAATTATTTTCAATTATTTTCAATTATTTTCAATTATTTTCAATTATTTTCAATTATTTTCAATTATTTATAAATTATTGTAAATTATTTTCAATTATTTATAAATTATTGTCAACTATTTTCAATTATTTTCAATTATTTATAATTATTTTCAATTATTTTAAATTATTTTAAATTATTTTCAATTATTTTCAATTATTTTCAATTATTTTCAATTATTTATTCATTATTTTCAATTATTTATAATTATTTTCAATTATTTTCAATTATTTTCAATTATTTTCAATTATTTTCAATTATTTTCAATTATTTTCAATTATTTTCAATTATTTTCAATTATTTTCAATTATTTTCAATTATTTATTAATTATTTTCAATTATTTAAAATTATTTTCAATTAATTTCAATTATCATCAATTATTTTCAATTATTTTCAATTATTTTCAATTATTTTCAATTATTTTCAATTATTTTCAATTATTTTCAATTATTTATAAATTATTGTCAATTATTTTCAATTATTTTCAATTATTTATAAATTATTGTCAATTATTTTCAATTATTTTCAATTATTTATAATTATTTTCAATTATTTTAAATTATTTTCAATTATTTTCAATTATTTTCAATTATTTTCAATTATTTTCAATTATTTATTAATTATTTTCAATTATTATAATTATTTTCAATTATTTTCAATTTTTTTCAATTATTTTCAATTATTTTCAATTATTTTCAATTATTTTCAATTATTTTCAATTATTTTCAATTATTTATAAATTATTGTCAATTATTTTCAATTATTTTCAATTATTTATAATTATTTTCAAATATTTTCATTTATTTTCATTTATTTTCAATTATTTTCAATTATTTTCAATTATTTTCAATTATTTATAAATTATTGTCAATTATTTTCAATTATTTTCAATTATTTTCAATTATTTATAAATTATTGTCAATTATTTTCAATTATTTATAATTATTTTCAATTATTTTAAATTATTTTCAATTATTTTCAATTATTTTCAATTATTTTCAATTATTTTCAATTATTTATTAATTATTTTCAATTATTATAATTATTTTCAATTATTTTCAATTATTTTCAATTTTTTTCAATTTTTTTCAATTATTTTCAATTATTTTCAATTATTTTCAATTATTTTCAATTATTTTCAATTATTTATAAATTATTGTCAATTATTTTCAATTATTTTCAATTATTTTCAAATATTTTCATTTATTTTCAATTATTTTCAATTATTTTCAATTATTTTCAATTCTTTTCAATTATTTTCAATTATTTTCAATTATTTATAAATTATTGTCAATTATTTTCAATTATTTTCAATTATTTATAATTATTTTCAATTATTTTAAATTATTTTCAATTATTTTCAATTATTTTCAATTATTTTCAGTTATTTTCAATTATTTTCAATTATTTATCAATTATTGTCAATTGTTTTCAATTATTTTCAATCATTTTCAATTATTTTCAATTATTTTCAATTATTTTCAATTATTTTCAATCATTTTCAATTATTTTCAATTATTTTCAATTATTTTCAATTATTTTCAATTATTTTCAATTATTTCCAATTATTTTCAATTATTTTCAATTATTTTCAATTATTTTCAATTATTTTCAATTATTTTCAATTATTTTCAATTATATTAAATTATTTTCAATTATTTTCAATTATTTTCAATTATTTTCAATTATTTTCAATTATTTTCAATTATTTATTAATTATTTTCAATTATTTATAATTATTTTCAATTATTTTCAATTATCTTCAATTATTTTCAATTATCTTCAATTATTTTCAATTATTTTCAATTATTTTCAATTATTTTCAATTATTTTCAATTATTTCCAATTATTTATAAATTATTGTCAATTATTTTCAATTATTTTCAATTATTTATAATTATTTTCAATTATTTTCAATTATTTTCAATTATTTTCAATTATTTTCAATTATTTATTAATTATTTTCAATTATTATAATTATTTTCAATTATTTTCAATTATTTTCAATTATTTTCAATTTTTTTCAATTTTTTTCAATTATTTTCAATTATTTTCAATTATTTTCAATTATTTTCAATTATTTTCAATTATTTTCAATTATTTATAAATTATTGTCAATTATTTTCAATTATTTTCAATTATTTATAATTATTTTCAATTATTTTCATTTATTTTCAATTATTTTCAATTATTTTCAATTATTTTCAATTATTTTCAATTATTTTCAATTATTTTCAATTATTTTCAGTTATTTTCAATTATTTTCAATTATTTATCAATTATTGTCAATTATTTTCAATTATTTTCAATTATTTTCAATTATTTTCAATTATTTTCAATTATTTTCAATTATTTTCAATTATTTTCAATTATTTATAAATTATTGTCAATTATTTTCAATTATTTTCAATTATTTATAATTATTTTCTATTATTTTAAATTATTTTCAATTATTTTCAATTATTTTCAATTATTTATAATTATTCTCTATTATTTTGAATTATTTTCAATTATTTTCAATTATTTATAATTATTTTCAATTATTTTCAATTATTTTCAATTATTTATAAATTATTGTCAATTATTTTCAATTATTTTCAATTATTTTCAATTATTTTCAATTATTTATCAATTATTGTCAATTATTTTTAATTATTGTCAATTATTTTCAATTATTTTCAATTATTTTCAATTATTTTCAATTATTTATCAATTATTGTCAATTATTTTTAATTATTTTCAATTATTTTCAATTATTTTCAATTATTTTCAATTTTTTTCAATTATTTATTAATTATTTTCAAATATGTATAATTATTTTCAATTATTTTCAATTATTTATAATTATTTTCAATTATTTATAATTATTTTCAATTATTTTCAATTATTTTCAATTATTTTCAATTATTTTCAATTTTTTTCAATTATTTTCAATTATTTTCAATTATTTTCAATTATTTTCAATTATTTTCAATTATTTATAAATTATTGTCAATTATTTTCAATTATTTTCAATTATTTATAATTATTTTCAATTATTTTCAATTATTTTCAATTATTTATAAATTATTGTCAATTATTTTCAATTATTTTCAATTATTTATAATTATTTTCAATTATTTTCATTTATTTTCATTTATTTTCAATTATTTTCAATTATTTTCAATTATTTTCAATTATTTTCAATTATTTTCAATTATTTTCAATTATTTATAAATTATTGTCAATTATTTTCAATTATTTTCAATTATTTATAATTATTTTCAATTATTTTAAATTATTTTCAATTATTTTCAATTATTTTCAATTATTTTCAGTTATTTTCAATTATTTTCAATTATTTATCAATTATTGTCAATTATTTTCAATTATTTTCAATTATTTTCAATTATTTTCAATTATTTTCAATTATTTATAAATTATTGTCAATTATTTTCAATTATTTTCAATTATTTATAATTATTTTCTATTATTTTAAATTATTTTCAATTATTTTCAATTATTTATAATTATTTTCAATTATTTTCAATTATTTTCAATTATTTTCAATTATTTATAAATTATTGTCAATTATTTTCAATTATTTTCAATTATTTTCAATTATCTTCAATTATTTTCAATTATTTTCAATTATTTTCAATTATTTTCAATTATTTTCAATTATTTTCAATTATTGTCAATTATTTTCAATTATTTATAAATTATTGTCAACTATTTTCAATTATTTTCAATTATTTATAATTATTTTCAATTATTTTATATTATTTTCAATTATTTTCAATTATTTTCAATTATTTTCAATTATTTTCAATTATTTATTAATTATTTTCAATTATTTATAATTATTTTCAATTATTTTCAATTATTTTCAATTATTTTCAATTATTTTCAATTATTTTCAATTATTTTCAATTATTTTCAATTATTTTCAATTATTTTCAATTATTTTCAATTATTTATTAATTATTTTCAATTATTTAAAATTATTTTCAATTAATTTCAATTATCATCAATTATTTTCAATTATTTTCAATTATTTTCAATTATTTTCAATTATTTTCAATTATTTTCAATTATTTTCAATTATTTTCAATTATTTTCAATTATTTATTAATTATTTTCAATTATTTATAATTATTTTCAATTATTTTCAATTATTTTCAATTATTTTCAATTATTTTCAATTATTTTCAATTATTTATCAATTATATTCAATTATTTATAATTATTTTAATTATTTTCAACTATTTATCAATTATTTTCAATTATTTATAATTATTTTAAACTATTTTCAATTATTTTCCAATATTTACAATTATTTTAAATTATTTTCAATTACTTTCATTTATTTTCAATTTTTTTCAATTATTTTCAATTATTTACAATTATTTTCAATTATTTTCAATTATTTTTAATTATTTTCAATTATTTATAAATTATTGTCAATTATTTTCAATTATTTTCAATTATTTATAATTATTTTCAATTATTTTCAATTATTTTCAATTATTTTCAATTATTTTCAATTATTTTCAATTATTTTCAATTATTTATAAATTATTGTCAATTATTTTAAATTATTTTCAATTATTTATAATTATTTTCAATTATTTTCAATTATTTTCGATTATTTTCAATTATTTTCAATTATTTTCAATTATATTCAATTATTTTCAATTATTTTCAATTATTTTCAATTATTTATCAATTATTGTCAATTATTGTCAATTATTTTCAATTATTTTCAATTATTTTCAATTATTGTCAATTATTTTCAATTATTTTCAATTATTTTCAATTATTTTCAATTATTTTCAATTATTTTCAATTATTTTCAATTATTTTCAATTATTTTCAATTATTTTCAATTATTTTCAATTATTTTCAATTATATTAAATTATTTTCAATTATTTTCAATTATTTTCAATTATTTTCAATTATTTTCAATTATTTTCAATTATTTTCAATTATTTTCAATTATTTATTAATTATTTTCAATTATTTATAATTATTTTCAATTATTTTCAATTATCTTCAATTATTTTCAATTATTTTCAATTATTTTCAATTATTTTCAATTATTTTCAATTATTTTCAATTATTTTCAATTATTTATAAATTATTGTCAATTATTTTCAATTATTTTCAATTATTTATAAATTATTGTCAATTATTTTCAATTATTTTCAATTATTTATAAATTATTGTCAATTATTTTCAATTATTTTCAATTATTTTCAATTATTTTCAATTATTTTCAGTTATTTTCAATTATTTTCAATTATTTATCAATTATTGTCAATTATTTTCAATTATTTTCAATTATTTTCAATTATTTTCAATTATTTTCAATTATTTTCAATTATTTATAAATTATTGTCAATTATTTTCAATTATTTTCAATTATTTATAATTATTTTCTATTATTTTAAATTATTTTCAATTATTTTCAATTATTTATAATTATTTTCAATTATTTTCAATTATTTTCAATTATTTTCAATTATTTATAAATTATTGTCAATTATTTTCAATTATTTTCAATTATTTTCAATTATCTTCAATTATTTTCAATTATTTTCAATTATTTTCAATTATTTTCAATTATTTTCAATTATTTTCAATTATTTATAAATTATTGTCAATTATTTTCAATTATTTATAAATTATTGTCAACTATTTTCAATTATTTTCAATTATTTATAATTATTTTCAATTATTTTAAATTATTTTAAATTATTTTCAATTATTTTCAATTATTTTCAATTATTTTCAATTATTTATTCATTATTTTCAATTATTTATAATTATTTTCAATTATTTTCAATTATTTTCAATTATTTTCAATTATTTTCAATTATTTTCAATTATTTTCAATTATTTTCAATTATTTTCAATTATTTTCAATTATTTTCAATTATTTTCAATTATTTATTAATTATTTTCAATTATTTAAAATTATTTTCAATTATTTTCAATTATTTTCAATTATTTTCAATTATTTTCAATTATTTTCAATTATTTATAAATTATTCTCAATTATTTTCAATTATTTTCAATTATTTATAAATTATTGTCAATTATTTTCAATTATTTTCAATTATTTATAATTATTTTCAATTATTTTAAATTATTTTCAATTATTTTCAATTATTTTCAATTATTTTCAATTATTTTCAATTATTTATTAATTATTTTCAATTATTATAATTATTTTCAATTATTTTCAATTTTTTTCAATTATTTTCAATTATTTTCAATTATTTTCAATTATTTTCAATTATTTTCAATTATTTTCAATTATTTATAAATTATTGTCAATTATTTTCAATTATTTTCAATTATTTATAATTATTTTCAAATATTTTCATTTATTTTCATTTATTTTCAATTATTTTCAATTATTTTCAATTATTTTCAATTATTTATAAATTATTGTCAATTATTTTCAATTATTTTCAATTATTTTCAATTATTTATAAATTATTGTCAATTATTTTCAATTATTTATAATTATTTTCAATTATTTTAAATTATTTTCAATTATTTTCAATTATTTTCAATTATTTTCAATTATTTATTAATTATTTTCAATTATTATAATTATTTTCAATTATTTTCAATTATTTTCAATTTTTTTCAATTTTTTTCAATTATTTTCAATTATTTTCAATTATTTTCAATTATTTTCAATTATTTTCAATTATTTATAAATTATTGTCAATTATTTTCAATTATTTTCAATTATTTATAATTATTTTCAAATATTTTCATTTATTTTCAATTATTTTCAATTATTTTCAATTATTTTCAATTCTTTTCAATTATTTTCAATTATTTATAAATTATTGTCAATTATTTTCAATTATTTATAATTATTTTCAATTATTTTAAATTATTTTCAATTATTTTCAATTATTTTCAATTATTTTCAGTTATTTTCAATTATTTTCAATTATTTATCAATTATTGTCAATTGTTTTCAATTATTTTCAATCATTTTCAATTATTTTCAATTATTTTCAATTATTTTCAATTATTTTCAATTATTTCCAATTATTTTCAATTATTTTCAATTATTTTCAATTATTTTCAATTTTTTTCAATTTTTTTCAATTATTTTCAATTATTTTCAATTATTTTCAATTATTTTCAATTATTTTCAATTATTTTCAATTATTTATAAATTATTGTCAATTATTTTCAATTATTTTCAATTATTTATAATTATTTTCAATTATTTTCATTTATTTTCAATTATTTTCAATTATTTTCAATTATTTTCAATTATTTTCAATTATTTTCAATTATTTTCAATTATTTTCAGTTATTTTCAATTATTTTCAATTATTTATCAATTATTGTCAATTATTTTCAATTATTTTCAATTATTTTCAATTATTTTCAATTATTTTCAATTATTTTCAATTATTTTCAATTATTTTCAATTATTTATAAATTATTGTCAATTATTTTCAATTATTTTCAATTATTTATAATTATTTTCTATTATTTTAAATTATTTTCAATTATTTTCAATTATTTTCAATTATTTATAATTATTCTCTATTATTTTGAATTATTTTCAATTATTTTCAATTATTTATAATTATTTTCAATTATTTTCAATTATTTTCAATTATTTATAAATTATTGTCAATTATTTTCAATTATTTTCAATTATTTTCAATTATTTTCAATTATTTATCAATTATTGTCAATTATTTTTAATTATTGTCAATTATTTTCAATTATTTTCAATTATTTTCAATTATTTTCAATTATTTATCAATTATTGTCAATTATTTTTAATTATTTTCAATTATTTTCAATTATTTTCAATTATTTTCAATTTTTTTCAATTATTTATTAATTATTTTCAAATATGTATAATTATTTTCAATTATTTTCAATTATTTATAATTATTTTCAATTATTTATAATTATTTTCAATTATTTTCAATTATTTTCAATTATTTTCAATTATTTTCAATTATTTTCAATTTTTTTCAATTATTTTCAATTATTTTCAATTATTTTCAATTATTTTCAATTATTTTCAATTATTTATAAATTATTGTCAATTATTTTCAATTATTTTCAATTATTTATAATTATTTTCAATTATTTTCAATTATTTTCAATTATTTATAAATTATTGTCAATTATTTTAAATTATTTTCAATTATTTATAATTATTTTCAATTATTTTCATTTATTTTCATTTATTTTCAATTATTTTCAATTATTTTCAATTATTTTCAATTATTTTCAATTATTTATAAATTATTGTCAATTATTTTCAATTATTTTCAATTATTTATAATTATTTTCAATTATTTTAAATTATTTTCAATTATTTTCAATTATTTTCAATTATTTTCAATTATTTTCAGTTATTTTCAATTATTTTCAATTATTTATCAATTATTGTCAATTATTTTCAATTATTTTCAATTATTTTCAATTATTTTCAATTATTTTCAATTATTTTCAATTATTTATAAATTATTGTCAATTATTTTCAATTATTTTCAATTATTTATAATTATTTTCTATTATTTTAAATTATTTTCAATTATTTTCAATTATTTATAATTATTTTCAATTATTTTCAATTATTTTCAATTATTTTCAATTATTTATAAATTATTGTCAATTATTTTCAATTATTTTCAATTATTTTCAATTATCTTCAATTATTTTCAATTATTTTCAATTATTTTCAATTATTTTCAATTATTTTCAATTATTTTCAATTATTGTCAATTATTTTCAATTATTTATAAATTATTGTCAACTATTTTCAATTATTTTCAATTATTTATAATTATTTTCAATTATTTTAAATTATTTTCAATTATTTTCAATTATTTTCAATTATTTTCAATTATTTTCAATTATTTATTAATTATTTTCAATTATATATAATTATTTTCAATTATTTTCAATTATTTTCAATTATTTTCAATTATTTTCAATTAT
This sequence comes from Andrena bucephala, assembly GCA_947577245.1. Taxonomy (NCBI): domain Eukaryota; kingdom Metazoa; phylum Arthropoda; class Insecta; order Hymenoptera; family Andrenidae; genus Andrena; species Andrena bucephala. Next base: position 31,060,171 of record OX387716.1, on the reverse strand, counting down.
TTTCAATTATTTTCAATTATTTTCAATTATTTTCAATTATTTTCAATTATTTTCAATTATTTATTAATTATTTTCAATTATTTAAAATTATTTTCAATTAATTTCAATTATCATCAATTATTTTCAATTATTTTCAATTATTTTCAATTATTTTCAATTATTTTCAATTATTTTCAATTATTTTCAATTATTTTCAATTATTTTCAATTATTTATTAATTATTTTCAATTATTTATAATTATTTTCAATTATTTTCAATTATTTTCAATTATTTTCAATTATTTTCAATTATTTTCAATTATTTTCAATTATTTATCAATTATATTCAATTATTTATAATTATTTTAATTATTTTCAACTATTTATCAATTATTTTCAATTATTTATAATTATTTTAAACTATTTTCAATTATTTTCCAATATTTACAATTATTTTAAATTATTTTCAATTACTTTCATTTATTTTCAATTTTTTTCAATTATTTTCAATTATTTACAATTATTTTCAATTTTTTTCAATTTTTTTCAATTATTTTCAATTATTTTCAATTATTTTCAATTATTTTCAATTATTTTCAATTATTTTCAATTATTTATAAATTATTGTCAATTATTTTCAATTATTTTCAATTATTTATAATTATTTTCAATTATTTTCATTTATTTTCAATTATTTTCAATTATTTTCAATTATTTTCAATTATTTTCAATTATTTTCAATTATTTTCAATTATTTTCAGTTATTTTCAATTATTTTCAATTATTTATCAATTATTGTCAATTATTTTCAATTATTTTCAATTATTTTCAATTATTTTCAATTATTTTCAATTATTTTCAATTATTTTCAATTATTTTCAATTATTTATAAATTATTGTCAATTATTTTCAATTATTTTCAATTATTTATAATTATTTTCTATTATTTTAAATTATTTTCAATTATTTTCAATTATTTATAATTATTCTCTATTATTTTGAATTATTTTCAATTATTTTCAATTATTTATAATTATTTTCAATTATTTTCAATTATTTTCAATTATTTATAAATTATTGTCAATTATTTTCAATTATTTTCAATTATTTTCAATTATTTTCAATTATTTATCAATTATTGTCAATTATTTTTAATTATTGTCAATTATTTTCAATTATTTTCAATTATTTTCAATTATTTTCAATTATTTATCAATTATTGTCAATTATTTTTAATTATTTTCAATTATTTTCAATTATTTTCAATTATTTTCAATTTTTTTCAATTATTTATTAATTATTTTCAAATATGTATAATTATTTTCAATTATTTTCAATTATTTATAATTATTTTCAATTATTTATAATTATTTTCAATTATTTTCAATTATTTTCAATTATTTTCAATTTTTTTCAATTATTTTCAATTATTTTCAATTATTTTCAATTATTTTCAATTATTTTCAATTATTTATAAATTATTGTCAATTATTTTCAATTATTTTCAATTATTTATAATTATTTTCAATTATTTTCAATTATTTTCAATTATTTATAAATTATTGTCAATTATTTTCAATTATTTTCAATTATTTATAATTATTTTCAATTATTTTCATTTATTTTCATTTATTTTCAATTATTTTCAATTATTTTCAATTATTTTCAATTATTTTCAATTATTTTCAATTATTTTCAATTATTTATAAATTATTGTCAATTATTTTCAATTATTTTCAATTATTTATAATTATTTTCAATTATTTTAAATTATTTTCAATTATTTTCAATTATTTTCAATTATTTTCAATTATTTTCAGTTATTTTCAATTATTTTCAATTATTTATCAATTATTGTCAATTATTTTCAATTATTTTCAATTATTTTCAATTATTTTCAATTATTTTCAATTATTTATAAATTATTGTCAATTATTTTCAATTATTTTCAATTATTTATAATTATTTTCTATTATTTTAAATTATTTTCAATTATTTTCAATTATTTATAATTATTTTCAATTATTTTCAATTATTTTCAATTATTTTCAATTATTTATAAATTATTGTCAATTATTTTCAATTATTTTCAATTATTTTCAATTATCTTCAATTATTTTCAATTATTTTCAATTATTTTCAATTATTTTCAATTATTTTCAATTATTTTCAATTATTGTCAATTATTTTCAATTATTTATAAATTATTGTCAACTATTTTCAATTATTTTCAATTATTTATAATTATTTTCAATTATTTTAAATTATTTTCAATTATTTTCAATTATTTTCAATTATTTTCAATTATTTTCAATTATTTATTAATTATTTTCAATTATATATAATTATTTTCAATTATTTTCAATTATTTTCAATTATTTTCAATTATTTTCAATTATTTTCAATTATTTTCAATTATTTTCAATTATTTTCAATTATTTTCAATTATTTATTAATTATTTTCAATTATTTAAAATTATTTTCAATTAATTTCAATTATCATCAATTATTTTCAATTATTTTCAATTATTTTCAATTATTTTCAATTATTTTCAATTATTTTCAATTATTTTCAATTATTTTCAATTATTTTCAATTATTTTCAATTATTTTCAATTATTTATTAATTATTTTCAATTATTTATAATTATTTTCAATTATTTTCAATTATTTTCAATTATTTTCAATTATTTTCAATTATTTTCAATTATTTATCAATTATATTCAATTATTTATAATTATTTTAATTATTTTCAACTATTTATCAATTATTTTCAATTATTTATAATTATTTTAAACTATTTTCAATTATTTTCCAATATTTACAATTATTTTAAATTATTTTCAATTACTTTCATTTATTTTCAATTTTTTTCAATTATTTTCAATTATTTACAATTATTTTCAATTATTTTCAATTATTTTTAATTATTTTCAATTATTTATAAATTATTGTCAATTATTTTCAATTATTTTCAATTATTTATAATTATTTTCAATTATTTTCAATTATTTTCAATTATTTTCAATTATATTAAATTATTTTCAATTATTTTCAATTATTTTCAATTATTTTCAATTATTTTCAATTATTTTCAATTATTTTCAATTATTTATTAATTATTTTCAATTATTTATAATTATTTTCAATTATTTTCAATTATCTTCAATTATTTTCAATTATTTTCAATTATTTTCAATTATTTTCAATTATTTTCAATTATTTTCAATTATTTATAAATTATTGTCAATTATTTTCAATTATTTTCAATTATTTATAAATTATTGTCAATTATTTTCAATTATTTTCAATTATTTATAAATTATTGTCAATTATTTTCAATTATTTTCAATTATTTTCAATTATTTTCAATTATTTTCAGTTATTTTCAATTATTTTCAATTATTTATCAATTATTTTCAATTATTTTCAATTATTTTCAATTATTTTCAATTATTTTCAATTATTTTCAATTATTTTCAATTATTTATAAATTATTGTCAATTATTTTCAATTATTTTCAATTATTTATAATTATTTTCTATTATTTTAAATTATTTTCAATTATTTTCAATTATTTATAATTATTTTCAATTATTATCAATTATTTTCAATTATTTTCAATTATTTATAAATTATTGTCAATTATTTTCAATTATTTTCAATTATTTTCAATTATCTTCAATTATTTTCAATTATTTTCAATTATTTTCAATTATTTTCAATTATTTTCAATTATTTTCAATTATTTTCAATTATTTATAAATTATTGTCAATTATTTTCAATTATTTATAAATTATTGTCAACTATTTTCAATTATTTTCAATTATTTATAATTATTTTCAATTATTTTAAATTATTTTAAATTATTTTCAATTATTTTCAATTATTTTCAATTATTTTCAATTATTTATTCATTATTTTCAATTATTTATAATTATTTTCAATTATTTTCAATTATTTTCAATTATTTTCAATTATTTTCAATTATTTTCAATTATTTTCAATTATTTTCAATTATTTTCAATTATTTATTAATTATTTTCAATTATTTAAAATTATTTTCAATTAATTTCAATTATCATCAATTATTTTCAATTATTTTCAATTATTTTCAATTATTTTCAATTATTTTCAATTATTTTCAATTATTTATAAATTATTGTCAATTATTTTCAATTATTTTCAATTATTTATAAATTATTGTCAATTATTTTCAATTATTTTCAATTATTTATAATTATTTTCAATTATTTTAAATTATTTTCAATTATTTTCAATTATTTTCAATTATTTTCAATTATTTTCAATTATTTATTAATTATTTTCAATTATTATAATTATTTTCAATTATTTTCAATTTTTTTCAATTATTTTCAATTATTTTCAATTATTTTCAATTATTTTCAATTATTTTCAATTATTTTCAATTATTTTCAATTATTTATAAATTATTGTCAATTATTTTCAATTATTTTCAATTATTTATAATTATTTTCAAATATTTTCATTTATTTTCATTTATTTTCAATTATTTTCAATTATTTTCAATTATTTATAATTATTTTCAATTATTTTCAATTATTTATCAATTATTGTCAATTGTTTTCAATTATTTTCAATCATTTTCAATTATTTTCAATTATTTTCAATTATTTTCAATTATTTTCAATTATTTTCAATTATTTCCAATTATTTTCAATTATTTTCAATTATTTTCAATTATTTTCAATTATTTTCAATTATTTTCAATTATTTTCAATTATATTAAATTATTTTCAATTATTTTCAATTATTTTCAATTATTTTCAATTATTTTCAATTATTTTCAATTATTTTCAATTATTTATTAATTATTTTCAATTATTTATAATTATTTTCAATTATTTTCAATTATCTTCAATTATTTTCAATTATTTTAAATTATTTTCAATTATTTTCAATTATTTTCAATTATTTTCAATTATTTTCAATTATTTTCAATTATTTATAAATTATTGTCAATTATTTTCAATTATTTCCAATTATTTATAAATTATTGTCAATTATTTTCAATTATTTTCAATTATTTATAATTATTTTCAATTATTTTCAATTATTTTCAATTATTTTCAATTATTTTCAATTATTTATTAATTATTTTCAATTATTATAATTATTTTCAATTATTTTCAATTATTTTCAATTATTTTCAATTTTTTTCAATTTTTTTCAATTATTTTCAATTATTTTCAATTATTTTCAATTATTTTCAATTATTTTCAATTATTTTCAATTATTTATAAATTATTGTCAATTATTTTCAATTATTTTCAATTATTTATAATTATTTTCAATTATTTTCATTTATTTTCAATTATTTTCAATTATTTTCAATTATTTTCAATTATTTTCAATTATTTTCAATTATTTTCAGTTATTTTCAATTATTTTCAATTATTTATCAATTATTGTCAATTATTTTCAATTATTTTCAATTATTTTCAATTATTTTCAATTATTTTCAATTATTTTCAATTATTTTCAATTATTTTCAATTATTTATAAATTATTGTCAATTATTTTCAATTATTTTCAATTATTTATAATTATTTTCTATTATTTTAAATTATTTTCAATTATTTTCAATTATTTTCAATTATTTATAATTATTCTCTATTATTTTGAATTATTTTGAATTATTTTCAATTATTTATAATTATTTTCAATTATTTTCAATTATTTTCAATTATTTATAAATTATTGTCAATTATTTTCAATTATTTTCAATTATTTTCAATTATTTTCAATTATTTATCAATTATTGTCAATTATTTTTAATTATTGTCAATTATTTTCAATTATTTTCAATTATTTTCAATTATTTTCAATTATTTATCAATCATTGTCAATTATTTTTAATTATTTTCAATTATTTTAAATTATTTTCAATTATTTTCAATTTTTTTCAATTATTTATTAATTATTTTCAAATATGTATAATTATTTTCAATTATTTTCAATTATTTATAATTATTTTCAATTATTTATAATTATTTTCAATTATTTTCAATTATTTTCAATTATTTTCAATTATTTTCAATTATTTTCAATTTTTTTCAATTATTTTCAATTATTTTCAATTATTTTCAATTATTTTCAATTTTTTTCAATTATTTTCAATTATTTTCAATTATTTTCAATTATATTAAATTATTTTCAATTATTTTCAATTATTTTCAATTATTTTCAATTATTTTCAATTATTTATTAATTATTTTCAATTATTTATAATTATTTTCAATTATTTTCAATTATCTTCAATTATTTTCAATTATTTTCAATTATTTTCATTTATTTTCAATTATTTTCAATTATTTTCAATTATTTATAAATTATTGTCAATTATTTTCAATTATTTTCAATTATTTATAAATTATTGTCAATTATTTTCAATTATTTTCAATTATTTATAAATTATTGTCAATTATTTTCAATTATTTTCAATTATTTTCAATTATTTTCAATTATTTTCAGTTATTTTCAATTATTTTCAATTATTTATCAATTATTTTCAATTATTTTCAATTATTTTCAATTATTTTCAATTATTTTCAATTATTTTCAATTATTTTCAATTATTTATAAATTATTGTCAATTATTTTCAATTATTTTCAATTATTTATAATTATTTTCTATTATTTTAAATTATTTTCAATTATTTTCAATTATTTATAATTATTTTCAATTATTATCAATTATTTTCAATTATTTTCAATTATTTATAAATTATTGTCAATTATTTTCAATTATTTTCAATTATTTTCAATTATCTTCAATTATTTTCAATTATTTTCAATTATTTTCAATTATTTTCAATTATTTTCAATTATTTTCAATTATTTTCAATTATTTATAAATTATTGTCAATTATTTTCAATTATTTATAAATTATTGTCAACTATTTTCAATTATTTTCAATTATTTATAATTATTTTCAATTATTTTAAATTATTTTAAATTATTTTCAATTATTTTCAATTATTTTCAATTATTTTCAATTATTTATTCATTATTTTCAATTATTTATAATTATTTTCAATTATTTTCAATTATTTTCAATTATTTTCAATTATTTTCAATTATTTTCAATTATTTTCAATTATTTTCAATTATTTTCAATTATTTATTAATTATTTTCAATTATTTAAAATTATTTTCAATTAATTTCAATTATCATCAATTATTTTCAATTATTTTCAATTATTTTCAATTATTTTCAATTATTTTCAATTATTTTCAATTATTTATAAATTATTGTCAATTATTTTCAATTATTTTCAATTATTTATAAATTATTGTCAATTATTTTCAATTATTTTCAATTATTTATAATTATTTTCAATTATTTTAAATTATTTTCAATTATTTTCAATTATTTTCAATTATTTTCAATTATTTTCAATTATTTATTAATTATTTTCAATTATTATAATTATTTTCAATTATTTTCAATTTCTTTCAATTATTTTCAATTATTTTCAATTATTTTCAATTATTTTCAATTATTTTCAATTATTTTCAATTATTTTCAATTATTTATAAATTATTGTCAATTATTTTCAATTATTTTCAATTATTTATAATTATTTTCAAATATTTTCATTTATTTTCATTTATTTTCAATTATTTTCAATTATTTTCAATTATTTATAATTATTTTCAATTATTTTCAATTATTTATCAATTATTGTCAATTGTTTTCAATTATTTTCAATCATTTTCAATTATTTTCAATTATTTTCAATTATTTTCAATTATTTTCAATTATTTTCAATTATTTCCAATTATTTTCAATTATTTTCAATTATTTTCAATTATTTTCAATTATTTTCAATTATTTTCAATTATTTTCAATTATATTAAATTATTTTCAATTATTTTCAATTATTTTCAATTATTTTCAATTATTTTCAATTATTTTCAATTATTTTCAATTATTTATTAATTATTTTCAATTATTTATAATTATTTTCAATTATTTTCAATTATCTTCAATTATTTTCAATTATTTTAAATTATTTTCAATTATTTTCAATTATTTTCAATTATTTTCAATTATTTTCAATTATTTTCAATTATTTATAAATTATTGTCAATTATTTTCAATTATTTCCAATTATTTATAAATTATTGTCAATTATTTTCAATTATTTTCAATTATTTATAATTATTTTCAATTATTTTCAATTATTTTCAATTATTTTCAATTATTTTCAATTATTTATTAATTATTTTCAATTATTATAATTATTTTCAATTATTTTCAATTATTTTCAATTATTTTCAATTTTTTTCAATTTTTTTCAATTATTTTCAATTATTTTCAATTATTTTCAATTATTTTCAATTATTTTCAATTATTTTCAATTATTTATAAATTATTGTCAATTATTTTCAATTATTTTCAATTATTTATAATTATTTTCAATTATTTTCATTTATTTTCAATTATTTTCAATTATTTTCAATTATTTTCAATTATTTTCAATTATTTTCAATTATTTTCAGTTATTTTCAATTATTTTCAATTATTTATCAATTATTGTCAATTATTTTCAATTATTTTCAATTATTTTCAATTATTTTCAATTATTTTCAATTATTTTCAATTATTTTCAATTATTTTCAATTATTTATAAATTATTGTCAATTATTTTCAATTATTTTCAATTATTTATAATTATTTTCTATTATTTTAAATTATTTTCAATTATTTTCAATTATTTTCAATTATTTATAATTATTCTCTATTATTTTGAATTATTTTGAATTATTTTCAATTATTTATAATTATTTTCAATTATTTTCAATTATTTTCAATTATTTATAAATTATTGTCAATTATTTTCAATTATTTTCAATTATTTTCAATTATTTTCAATTATTTATCAATTATTGTCAATTATTTTTAATTATTGTCAATTATTTTCAATTATTTTCAATTATTTTCAATTATTTTCAATTATTTATCAATCATTGTCAATTATTTTTAATTATTTTCAATTATTTTAAATTATTTTCAATTATTTTCAATTTTTTTCAATTATTTATTAATTATTTTCAAATATGTATAATTATTTTCAATTATTTTCAATTATTTATAATTATTTTCAATTATTTATAATTATTTTCAATTATTTTCAATTATTTTCAATTATTTTCAATTATTTTCAATTATTTTCAATTTTTTTCAATTATTTTCAATTATTTTCAATTATTTTCAATTATTTTCAATTTTTTTCAATTATTTTCAATTATTTTCAATTATTTATAAATTATTGTCAATTATTTTCAATTATTTTCAATTATTTATAAATTATTGTCAATTATTTTCAATTATTTTCAATTATTTATAAATTATTGTCAATTATTTTCAATTATTTTCAATTATTTTCAATTATTTTCAATTATTTTCAATTATTTTCAGTTATTTTCAATTATTTTCAATTATTTATCAATTATTGTCAATTATTTTCAATTATTTTCAATTATTTTCAATTATTTATAATTATTTTCAATTATTTTCAATTATTTTCAATTATTTTCAATTATTTTCAATTATTTTCAATTATTTATAAATTATTGTCAATTATTTTAAATTATTTTCAATTATTTATAATTATTTTCAATTATTTTCAATTATTTTCGATTATTTTCAATTATTTTCAATTATTTTCAATTATTTTCAATTATTTTCAATTATTTTCAATTATTTTCAATTATTTATCAATTATTGTCAATTATTGTCAATTATTTTCAATTATTTTCAATTATTTTCAATTATTGTCAATTATTTTCAATTATTTTCAATTATTTTCAATTATTTTCAATTATTTTCAATTATTTTCAATTATTTTCAATTATTTTCAATTATTTTCAATTATTTTCAATTATTTTCAATTATTTTCAATTATTTTCAATTATATTAAATTATTTTCAATTATTTTCAATTATTTTCAATTATTTTCAATTATTTTCAATTATTTTCAATTATTTTCAATTATTTATTAATTATTTTCAATTATTTATAATTATTTTCAATTATTTTCAATTATCTTCAATTATTTTCAATTATTTTCAATTATTTTCAATTATTTTCAATTATTTTCAATTATTTTCAATTATTTTCAATTATTTTCAATTATTTATAAATTATTGTCAATTATTTTCAATTATTTTCAATTATTTATAAATTATTGTCAATTATTTTCAATTATTTTCAATTATTTTCAATTATTTTCAATTATTTTCAATTATTCTCAGTTATTTTCAATTATTTTCAATTATTTATCAATTATTGTCAATTATTTTCAATTATTTTCAATTATTTTCAATTATTTTCAATTATTTTCAATTATTTATAAATTATTGTCAATTATTTTCAATTATTTTCAATTATTTATAATTATTTTCTATTATTTTAAATTATTTTCAATTATTTTCAATTATTTATAATTATTTTCAATTATTTTCAATTATTTTCAATTATTTTCAATTATTTATAAATTATTGTCAATTATTTTCAATTATTTTCAATTATCTTCAATTATTTTCAATTATTTTCAATTATTTTCAATTATTTTCAATTATTTTCAATTATTTTCAATTATTTATAAATTATTGTCAATTATTTTCAATTATTTATAAATTATTGTCAACTATTTTCAATTATTTTCAATTATTTATAATTATTTTCAATTATTTTAAATTATTTTCAATTATTTTCAATTATTTTCAATTATTTTCAATTATTTATTAATTATTTTCAATTATTTATAATTATTTTCAATTATTTTCAATTATTTTCAATTATTTTCAATTATTTTCAATTATTTTCAATTATTTTCAATTATTTTCAATTATTTTCAATTATTTTCAATTATTTTCAATTATTTTCAATTATTTTCAATTATTTTCAATTATTTTCCATTATTTTCAATTATTTTCAATTATTTATTAATTATTTTCAATTATTTAAAATTATTTTCAATTAATTTCAATTATCATCAATTATTTTCAATTATTTTCAATTATTTTCAATTATTTTCAATTATTTATAAATTATTGTCAATTATTTTCAATTATTTTCAATTATTTATAATTATTTTCAATTATTTCCAATTATTTTCAATTATTTTCAATTATTTTCAATTATTTTCAATTATTTTCAATTATTTATAAATTATTGTCAATTATTTTAAATTATTTTCAATTATTTATAATTATTTTCAATTATTTTCAATTATTTTCGATTATTTTCAATTATTTTCAATTATTTTCAATTATTTTCAATTATTTTCAATTATTTTCAATTATTTTCAATTATTTATCAATTATTGTCAATTATTGTCAATTATTTTCAATTATTTTCATTTATTTTCAATTATTGTCAATTATTTTCAATTATTTTCAATTATTTTCAATTATTTTCAATTATTTTCAATTATTTTCAATTATTTTCAATTATTTTCAATTATTTTCAATTATTTTCAATTATTTTCAATTATTTTCAATTATTTTCAATTATATTAAATTATTTTCAATTATTTTCAATTATTTTCAATTATTTTCAATTATTTTCAATTATTTTCAATTATTTATTAATTATTTTCAATTATTTATAATTATTTTCAATTATTTTCAATTATCTTCAATTATTTTCAATTATTTTCAATTATTTTCAATTATTTTCAATTATTTTCAATTATTTTCAATTATTTTCAATTATTTATAAATTATTGTCAATTATTTTCAATTATTTTCAATTATTTATAATTATTTTCTATTATTTTAAATTATTTTCAATTATTTGCAATTATTTATAATTATTTTCAATTATTTTCAATTATTTTCAATTATTTTCAATTATTTATAAATTATTGTCAATTATTTTCAATTATTTTCAATTATTTTCAATTATCTTCAATTATTTTCAATTATTTTCAATTATTTTCAATTATTTTCAATTATTTTCAATTATTTTCAATTATTTATAAATTATTGTCAATTATTTTCAATTATTTATAAATTATTGTCAACTATTTTCAATTATTTTCAATTATTTATAATTATTTTCAATTATTTTTAATTATTTTCAATTATTTTCAATTATTTTCAATTATTTTCAATTATTTATTAATTATTTTCATTTATTTATAATTATTTTCAATTATTTTCAATTATTTTCAATTATTTTCAATTATTTTCAATTATTTTCAATTATTTTCAATTATTTTCAATTATTTTCAATTATTTTCAATTATTTATAAATTATTGTCAATTATTTTCAATTATTTTCAATTATTTATAAATTATTTTCAATTATTTTCAATTATTTTCAATTATTTATAATTATTTTCAATTATTTTAAATTATTTTCAATTATTTTCAATTATTTTCAATTATTTTCAATTATTTATTAATTATTTTCAATTATTATAATTATTTTCAATTATTTTCAATTTTTTTCAATTATTTTCAATTATTTTCAATTATTTTCAATTATTTTCAATTATTTTCAATTATTTTCAATTATTTTCAATTATTTATAAATTATTGTCAATTATTTTCAATTATTTTCAATTATTTATAATTATTTTCAAATATTTTCATTTATTTTCATTTATTTTCAATTATTTTCAATTATTTTCAATTATTTATAATTATTTTCAATTATTTTCAATTATTTATCAATTATTGTCAATTGTTTTCAATTATTTTCAATCATTTTCAATTATTTTCAATTATTTTCAATTATTTTCAATTATTTTCAATTATTTTCAATTATTTCCAATTATTTTCAATTATTTTCAATTATTTTCAATTATTTTCAATTATTTTCAATTATTTTCAATTATTTTCAATTATATTAAATTATTTTCAATTATTTTCAATTATTTTCAATTATTTTCAATTATTTTCAATTATTTTCAATTATTTTCAATTATTTATTAATTATTTTCAATTATTTATAATTATTTTCAATTATTTTCAATTATCTTCAATTATCTTCAATTATTTTCAATTATTTTCAATTATTTTCAATTATTTTCAATTATTTTCAATTATTTATAAATTATTGTCAATTATTTTCAATTATTTCCAATTATTTATAAATTATTGTCAATTATTTTCAATTATTTTCAATTATTTATAATTATTTTCATTTATTTTCAATTATTTTCAATTATTTTCAATTATTTTCAATTATTTATTAATTATTTTCAATTATTATAATTATTTTCAATTATTTTCAATTATTTTCAATTATTTTCAATTTTTTTCAATTATTTTCAATTTTTTTCAATTATTTTCAATTATTTTCAATTATTTTCAATTATTTTCAATTATTTTCAATTATTTTCAATTATTTTCAATTATTTATAAATTATTGTCAATTATTTTCAATTATTTATAATTATTTTCAATTATTTTCATTTATTTTCAATTATTTTCAATTATTTTCAATTATTTTCAATTATTTTCAATTATTTTCAATTATTTTCAGTTATTTTCAATTATTTTCAATTATTTATCAATTATTGTCAATTATTTTCAATTATTTTCAATTATTTTCAATTATTTTCAATTATTTTCAATTATTTTCAATTATTTTCAATTATTTTCAATTATTTTCAATTATTGTCAATTATTTTCAATTATTTTCAATTATTTATAATTATTTTCTATTATTTTAAATTATTTTCAATTATTTTCAATTATTTTCAATTATTTATAATTATTCTCTATTATTTTGAATTATTTTGAATTATTTTCAATTATTTATAATTATTTTCAATTATTTTCAATTATTTTCAATTATTTATAAATTATTGTCAATTATTTTCAATTATTTTCAATTATTTTCAATTATTTATCAATTATTGTCAATTATTTTTAATTATTGTCAATTATTTTCAATTATTTTCAATTATTTTCAATTATTTTCAATTATTTATCAATTATTGTCAATTATTTTTAATTATTTTCAATTATTTTCAATTATTTTCAATTATTTTCAATTTTTTTCAATTATTTATTAATTATTTTCAAATATGTATAATTATTTTCAATTATTTTCAATTATTTATAATTATTTTCAATTATTTATAATTATTTTCAATTATTTTCAATTATTTTCAATTATTTTCAATTATTTTCAATTTTTTTCAATTATTTTCAATTATTTTCAATTATTTTCAATTATTTTCAATTATTTTCAATTATTTTCAATTATTTATAAATTATTGTCAATTATTTTCAATTATTTTCAATTATTTATAATTATTTTCAATTATTTTCATTTATTTTCATTTATTTTCAATTATTTTCAATTATTTTCAATTATTTTCAATTATTTTCAATTATTTTCAATTATTTTCAATTATTTATAAATTATTGTCAATTATTTTCAATTATTTTCAATTATTTATAATTATTTTCAATTATTTTAAATTATTTTCAATTATTTTCAATTATTTTCAATTATTTTCAGTTATTTTCAATTATTTTCAATTATTTATCAATTATTGTCAATTATTTTCAATTATTTTCAATTATTTTCAATTATTTTCAATTATTTTCAATTATTTTCAATTATTTATAAATTATTGTCAATTATTTTCAATTATTTATAATTATTTTCTATTATTTTAAATTATTTTCAATTATTTTCAATTATTTATAATTATTTTCAATTATTTTCAATTATTTTCAATTATTTTCAATTATTTATAAATTATTGTCAATTATTTTCAATTATTTTCAATTATTTTCAATTATCTTCAATTATTTTCAATTATTTTCAATTATTTTCAATTATTTTCAATTATTTTCAATTATTTTCAATTATTTATAAATTATTGTCAATTATTTTCAATTATTTATAAATTATTGTCAACTATTTTCAATTATTTTCAATTATTTATAATTATTTTCAATTATTTTAAATTATTTTCAATTATTTTCAATTATTTTCAATTATTTTCAATTATTTTCAATTATTTATTAATTATTTTCCATTATTTATAATTATTTTCAATTATTTTCAATTATTTTCAATTATTTTCAATTATTTTCAATTATTTTCAATTATTTTCAATTATTTTCAATTATTTTCAATTATTTTCAATTATTTATTAATTATTTTCAATTATTTAAAATTATTTTCAATTAATTTCAATTATCATCAATTATTTTCAATTATTTTCAATTATTTTCAATTATTTTCAATTATTTTCAATTATTTTCAATTATTTATAAATTATTGTCAATTATTTTCAATTATTTTCAATTATTTATAATTATTTTCAATTATTTTAAATTATTTTCAATTATTTTCAATTATTTTCAATTATTTTCAATTATTTTCAATTATTTATTAATTATTTTCAATTATTTATAATTATTTTCAATTATTTTCAATTATTTTCAATTATTTTCAATTATTTTCAATTATTTTCAATTATTTATCAATTATATTCAATTATTTATAATTATTTTAATTATTTTCAACTATTTATCAATTATTTTCAATTATTTATAATTATTTTAAACTATTTTCAATTATTTTCCAATATTTACAATTATTTTAAATTATTTTCAATTACTTTCATTTATTTTCAATTTTTTTCAATTATTTTCAATTATTTACAATTATTTTCAATTATTTTCAATTATTTTTAATTATTTTCAATTATTTATAAATTATTGTCAATTATTTTCAATTATTTTCAATTATTTATAATTATTTTCAATTATTTTCAATTATTATCAATTATTTTCAATTATTTTCAATTATTTTCAATTATTTTCAATTATTTATAAATTATTGTCAATTATTTTAAATTATTTTCAATTATTTATAATTATTTTCAATTATTTTCAATTATTTTCGATTATTTTCAATTATTTTCAATTATTTTCAATTATTTTCAATTATTTTCAATTATTTTCAATTATTTTCAATTATTTATCAATTATTGTGAATTATTGTCAATTATTTTCAATTATTTTCAATTATTTTCAATTATTGTCAATTATTTTCAATTATTTTCAATTATTTTCAATTATTTTCAATTATTTTCAATTATTTATAATTATTTTCAATTATTTTCAATTATTTTCAATTATTTTCAATTATTTTCAATTATTTTCAATTATTTTCAATTATTTTCAATTATTTTCAATTATTTATAAATTATTGTCAATTATTTTAAATTATTTTCAATTATTTATAATTATTTTCAATTATTTTCAATTATTTTCGATTATTTTCAATTATTTTCAATTATTTTCAATTATTTTCAATTATTTTCAATTATTTTCAATTATTTTCAATTATTTATCAATTATTGTCAATTATTGTCAATTATTTTCAATTATTTTCAATTATTTTCAATTATTGTCAATTATTTTCAATTATTTTCAATTATTTTCAATTATTTTCAATTATTTTCAATTATTTTCAATTATTTTCAATTATTTTCAATTATTTTCAATTATTTTCAATTATTTTCAATTATATTAAATTATTTTCAATTATTTTCAATTATTTTCAATTATTTTCAATTATTTTCAATTATTTTCAATTATTTTCAATTATTTATTAATTATTTTCAATTATTTATAATTATTTTCAATTATTTTCAATTATCTTCAATTATTTTCAATTATTTTCAATTATTTTCAATTATTTTCAATTATTTTCAATTATTTTCAATTATTTATAAATTATTGTCAATTATTTTCAATTATTTTCAATTATTTATAAATTATTGTCAATTATTTTCAATTATTTTCAATTATTTATAAATTATTGTCAATTATTTTCAATTATTTTCAATTATTTATAATTATTTTCAATTATTTTAAATTATTTTCAATTATTTTCAATTATTTTCAATTATTTATTAATTATTTTCAATTATTATAATTATTTTCAATTATTTTCAATTATTTTCAATTTTTTTCAATTATTTTCAATTTTTTTCAATTATTTTCAATTATTTTCAATTATTTTCAATTATTTTCAATTATTTATAAATTATTGTCAATTATTTTCAATTATTTTCAATTATTTATAATTATTTTCAATTATTTTCATTTATTTTCAATTATTTTCAATTATTTTCAATTATTTTCAATTATTTTCAATTATTTTCAATTATTTTCAATTATTTTCGATTATTTATAAATTATTGTCAATTATTTTCAATTATTTTCAATTATTTATAATTATTTTCAATTATTTTAAATTATTTTCAATTATTTTCAATTATTTTCAGTTATTTTCAATTATTTTCAATTATTTATCAATTATTGTCAATTGTTTTCAATTATTTTCAATTATTTTCAATTATTTTCAATTATTTTCAATTATTTTCAATTATTTTCAATTATTTTCAATTATTTTCAATTATTTTCAATTATTTCCAATTATTTCCAATTATTTTCAATTATTTTCAATTATTTTCAATTATTTTCAATTATTTTCAATTATTTTCAATTATTTTCAATTATATTAAATTATTTTCAATTATTTTCAATTATTTTCAATTATTTTCAATTATTTTCAATTATTTTCAATTATTTTCAATTATTTATTAATTATTTTCAATTATTTATAATTATTTTCAATTATTATAATTATTTTCAATTATTTTCAATTATTTTCAATTATTTTCAATTTTTTTCAATTATTTTCAATTTTTTTCAATTATTTTCAATTATTTTCAATTATTTTCAATTATTTTCAATTATTTTCAATTATTTATAAATTATTGTCAATTATTTTCAATTATTTATAATTATTTTCTATTATTTTAAATTATTTTCAATTATTTTCAATTATTTATAATTATTTTCAATTATTTTCAATTATTTTCAATTATTTTCAATTATTTATAAATTATTGTCAATTATTTTCAATTATTTTCAATTATTTATAATTATTTTCAATTATTTTAAATTATTATCAATTAATTTCAATTATTTACAATTATTTTCAATTATTTACAATTATTTTCAATTATTTTCAATTATTTTCAATTTTTTTCAATTATTTTCAGTTATTTTCAATTATTTTCAATTATTTTCAATTATTTTCAATTATTTTCAATTATTTTCAATTATTTTCAATTATTTTCAATTATTTTCAATTATTTATAAATTATTGTCAATTATTTTCAATTATTTTCAATTATTTATAATTATTTTCTATTATTTTAAATTATTTTCAATTATTTTCAATTATTTATAATTATTTTCTATTATTTTAAATTATTTTCAATTATTTTCAATTATTTATAATTATTTTCAATTATTTTCAATTATTTTCAATTATTTATAAATTATTGTCAATTATTTTCAATTATTTTCAATTATTTTCAATTATTTTCAATTATTTATCAATTATTGTCAATTATTTTTAATTATTTTCAATTATTTTCAATTATTTTCAATTATTTTCAATTTTTTTCAATTATTTATTAATTATTTTCAAATATTTATAATTATTTTCAATTATTTTCAATTATTTATAATTATTTTCAATTATTTATAATTATTTTCAATTATTTTCAATAATTTTCAATTATTTTCAATTATTTTCAATTATTTTCAATTATTTTCAATTATTTTCAATTATTTATAAATTATTTTCAATTATTTTCAATTATTTATAATTATTTTCAATTATTTTCAATTATTTTAAATTATTTTCAATTATTTTCAATTATTTTCAATTATTTTCAATTATTTTCAATTATTTATTAATTATTTTCAATTATTTATAATTATTTTCAATTATTTTCAATTATTTTCAATTATTTTCAATTATTTTCAATTATTTTCAATTATTTTCAATTATTTTCAATTATTTTCAATTATTTTCAATTATTTTCAATTATTTTCAATTATTTATTAATTATTTTCAATTATTTAAAATTATTTTCAATTAATTTCAATTATCATCAATTATTTTCAATTATTTTCAATTATTTTCAATTATTTTCAATTATTTTCAATTATTTTCAATTATTTATAAATTATTGTCAATTATTTTCAATTATTTATAAATTATTGTCAATTATTTTCAATTATTTTCAATTATTTATAATTATTTTCAATTATTTTAAATTATTTTCAATTATTTTCAATTATTTTCAATTATTTTCAATTATTTTCAATTATTTATTAATTATTTTCAATTATTTATAATTATTTTCAATTATTTTCAATTATTTTCAATTATTTTCAATTATTTTCAATTATTTTCAATTATTTATCAATTATATTCAATTATTTATAATTATTTTAATTATTTTCAACTATTTATCAATTATTTTCAATTATTTATAATTATTTTAAACTATTTTCAATTATTTTCCAATATTTACAATTATTTTAAATTATTTTCAATTACTTTCATTTATTTTCAATTTTTTTCAATTATTTTCAATTATTTACAATTATTTTCAATTATTTTTAATTATTTTCAATTATTTATAAATTATTGTCAATTATTTTCAATTATTTTCAATTATTTATAATTATTTTCAATTATTTTCAATTATTATCAATTATTTTCAATTATTTTCAATTATTTTCAATTATTTTCAATTATTTATAAATTATTGTCAATTATTTTAAATTATTTTCAATTATTTATAATTATTTTCAATTATTTTCAATTATTTTCGATTATTTTCAATTATTTTCAATTATTTTCAATTATTTTCAATTATTTTCAATTATTTTCAATTATTTTCAATTATTTATCAATTATTGTCAATTATTGTCAATTATTTTCAATTATTTTCAATTATTTTCAATTATTGTCAATTATTTTCAATTATTTTCAATTATTTTCAATTATTTTCAATTATTTTCAATTATTTATAATTATTTTCAATTATTTTCAATTATTTTCAATTATTTTCAATTATTTTCAATTATTTTCAATTATTTTCAATTATTTTCAATTATTTATAAATTATTGTCAATTATTTTCAATTATTTTCAATTATTTATAATTATTTTCAATTATTTTCAATTATTTTCAATTATTTTCAATTATTTTCAATTATTTTCAATTATTTTCAATTATTTTCAATTATTTTCAATTATTTTCAATTATTTTCAATTATTTTCAATTATTTTCAATTATATTAAATTATTTTCAATTATTTTCAATTATTTTCAATTATTTTCAATTATTTTCAATTATTTTCAATTATTTATTAATTATTTTCAATTATTTATAATTATTTTCAATTATTTTCAATTATCTTCAATTATTTTCAATTATTTTCAATTATTTTCAATTATTTTCAATTATTTTCAATTATTTTCAATTATTTTCAATTATTTATAAATTATTGTCAATTATTTTCAATTATTTTCAATTATTTATAATTATTTTCTATTATTTTAAATTATTTTCAATTATTTTCAATTATTTATAATTATTTTCAATTATTTTCAATTATTTTCAATTATTTTCAATTATTTATAAATTATTGTCAATTATTTTCAATTATTTTCAATTATTTTCAATTATCTTCAATTATTTTCAATTATTTTCAATTATTTTCAATTATTTTCAATTATTTTCAATTATTTTCAATTATTTATAAATTATTGTCAATTATTTTCAATTATTTATAAATTATTGTCAACTATTTTCAATTATTTTCAATTATTTATAATTATTTTCAATTATTTTTAATTATTTTCAATTATTTTCAATTATTTTCAATTATTTTCAATTATTTATTAATTATTTTCAATTATTTATAATTATTTATAATTATTTTCAATTATTTTCAATTATTTTCAATTATTTTCAATTATTTTCAATTATTTTCAATTATTTTCAATTATTTTCAATTATTTTCAATTATTTATAAATTATTGTCAATTATTTTCAATTATTTTCAATTATTTATAAATTATTTTCAATTATTTTCAATTATTTTCAATTATTTATAATTATTTTCAATTATTTTAAATTATTTTCAATTATTTTCAATTATTTTCAATTATTTTCAATTATTTATTAATTATTTTCAATTATTATAATTATTTTCAATTATTTTCAATTTTTTTCAATTATTTTCAATTATTTTCAATTATTTTCAATTATTTTCAATTATTTTCAATTATTTTCAATTATTTTCAATTATTTATAAATTATTGTCAATTATTTTCAATTATTTTCAATTATTTATAATTATTTTCAAATATTTTCATTTATTTTCATTTATTTTCAATTATTTTCAATTATTTTCAATTATTTATAATTATTTTCAATTATTTTCAATTATTTATCAATTATTGTCAATTGTTTTCAATTATTTTCAATCATTTTCAATTATTTTCAATTATTTTCAATTATTTTCAATTATTTTCAATTATTTTCAATTATTTCCAATTATTTTCAATTATTTTCAATTATTTTCAATTATTTTCAATTATTTTCAATTATTTTCAATTATTTTCAATTATATTAAATTATTTTCAATTATTTTCAATTATTTTCAATTATTTTCAATTATTTTCAATTATTTTCAATTATTTTCAATTATTTATTAATTATTTTCAATTATTTATAATTATTTTCAATTATTTTCAATTATCTTCAATTATCTTCAATTATTTTCAATTATTTTCAATTATTTTCAATTATTTTCAATTATTTTCAATTATTTATAAATTATTGTCAATTATTTTCAATTATTTCCAATTATTTATAAATTATTGTCAATTATTTTCAATTATTTTCAATTATTTATAATTATTTTCATTTATTTTCAATTATTTTCAATTATTTTCAATTATTTTCAATTATTTATTAATTATTTTCAATTATTATAATTATTTTCAATTATTTTCAATTATTTTCAATTATTTTCAATTTTTTTCAATTATTTTCAATTTTTTTCAATTATTTTCAATTATTTTCAATTATTTTCAATTATTTTCAATTATTTTCAATTATTTTCAATTATTTTCAATTATTTATAAATTATTGTCAATTATTTTCAATTATTTATAATTATTTTCAATTATTTTCATTTATTTTCAATTATTTTCAATTATTTTCAATTATTTTCAATTATTTTCAATTATTTTCAATTATTTTCAGTTATTTTCAATTATTTTCAATTATTTATCAATTATTGTCAATTATTTTCAATTATTTTCAATTATTTTCAATTATTTTCAATTATTTTCAATTATTTTCAATTATTTTCAATTATTTTCAATTATTTTCAATTATTGTCAATTATTTTCAATTATTTTCAATTATTTATAATTATTTTCTATTATTTTAAATTATTTTCAATTATTTTCAATTATTTTCAATTATTTATAATTATTCTCTATTATTTTGAATTATTTTGAATTATTTTCAATTATTTATAATTATTTTCAATTATTTTCAATTATTTTCAATTATTTATAAATTATTGTCAATTATTTTCAATTATTTTCAATTATTTTCAATTATTTATCAATTATTGTCAATTATTTTTAATTATTGTCAATTATTTTCAATTATTTTCAATTATTTTCAATTATTTTCAATTATTTATCAATTATTGTCAATTATTTTTAATTATTTTCAATTATTTTCAATTATTTTCAATTATTTTCAATTTTTTTCAATTATTTATTAATTATTTTCAAATATGTATAATTATTTTCAATTATTTTCAATTATTTATAATTATTTTCAATTATTTATAATTATTTTCAATTATTTTCAATTATTTTCAATTATTTTCAATTATTTTCAATTTTTTTCAATTATTTTCAATTATTTTCAATTATTTTCAATTATTTTCAATTATTTTCAATTATTTTCAATTATTTATAAATTATTGTCAATTATTTTCAATTATTTTCAATTATTTATAATTATTTTCAATTATTTTCATTTATTTTCATTTATTTTCAATTATTTTCAATTATTTTCAATTATTTTCAATTATTTTCAATTATTTTCAATTATTTTCAATTATTTTCAATTATTTATAAATTATTGTCAATTATTTTCAATTATTTTCAATTATTTATAATTATTTTCAATTATTTTAAATTATTTTCAATTATTTTCAATTATTTTCAATTATTTTCAGTTATTTTCAATTATTTTCAATTATTTATCAATTATTGTCAATTATTTTCAATTATTTTCAATTATTTTCAATTATTTTCAATTATTTTCAATTATTTTCAATTATTTATAAATTATTGTCAATTATTTTCAATTATTTATAATTATTTTCTATTATTTTAAATTATTTTCAATTATTTTCAATTATTTATAATTATTTTCAATTATTTTCAATTATTTTCAATTATTTTCAATTATTTATAAATTATTGTCAATTATTTTCAATTATTTTCAATTATTTTCAATTATCTTCAATTATTTTCAATTATTTTCAATTATTTTCAATTATTTTCAATTATTTTCAATTATTTTCAATTATTTATAAATTATTGTCAATTATTTTCAATTATTTATAA